>CM061537.1:19909285-20197516 GCA_030545055.2 Neoaliturus tenellus | reverse complement strand
GCACTAAACGTTAACCACATCAATCCTGTAAGCCGAGAGCCGTGTCGTGTCATGGAGAATCAACCTGAGCCTCTTGGAGGTGTTGGGAGTAGTTAGATTTGGCCACTTCTGGCACAGGCCAGCTGCCCCGGAAGCCACGTGCCGGGGCACATAGCTTCCGGTCGTATATTAAATGAGGGGAGGTATGCATAAATTAAAAGTTAGTTCAAAACTGAAATTCAACTTGATAAGTGGGTTACGGAAAGTATGTCAAGGTCATCCCGAGTAAGTTTTAAAAAAGCCTATCCCGCTAGCACAGGAAATAGTTCTGAGAGTTGAACTACCCGGTGATAGCGGGATAGGTAGATTTAAGTTTTGAACTTTATTCGTAAAAACAAATACAATCAATGTGCAAAAACAAATACAATCAATGTGCAATACAAGTTGAATTTTTGTGATGAAATACGGAGTTGTAAAAGCAAACGCCGACGACGAGGATGAGGTAAAGGCAGAGTCCCCAGATGACGTATTTGACAAGTTTGAAGAAACGTAATATCTCGAGTTGGTTTTCCCGTTCTAATTGCAAACGTTTAATTTCCAATTTCAATTTTTCTTCTTTCATCTTTTCCTCTTCCATTCCTGTGACGAAGGAAACTTCATCCATCATATCCATCATTAGTGTTGTTTTTTGGTGTTTGAAATTTTGAAACAAGTAATGTTGATAGTTCAAATGTTGGAGACGGAATGAGAAGTGAAAGCGAGGAACGTTAGTTAAACGAAGAAGTGGTGGGGGGAAGTTGAATTACAAAGAGGTGGTGGGGGGAAGTTGAATCACAATGAAGTGGCGGGGGAAGGAGGTTGCTCACCATTTGCTTCCGTACTTGTTGTCGTGTCTGATTGTAGAGGTGTAAGTGGAGTAAGATTCAGCAAACTATCTTCATCAGAACTTTCAACCTTATCACAAATAGGACAGGCGTAAGTTATTTCCAGATTCATTTTAACAGTGTTGAATTTACTAACAATTTCGTGTAAAGTATTAAATATTTCTTGTAAATCTTCTTTGGAATTTACTTCGAAACTAGAATTCATTCGTGCCAACGGAGAGTTGTTCATCGTGCGAGAGTCGGTGATTGAATGAAGATCGGTGCTTAGGAAGGAGGCTTATTTGTCGGTGAGCATGAGCTTGTTATTAAATAAATAGCCAAGTTCCTCTTCTTCGTCTTTCAATTCAAATATTTTAGCTGAAGTAGTAGGCGTTGTTTCGTCTTCACTCGATGATGAAGAAAATTGAAATATCCTAGCTGAAGTAGTAGTCGTTGTTTCGTCTTCACTAGATGATGAAGAATCACGAGGACGTAAATAGTGAACATCAAGTCTGATCCATCTCATAGGATATCTATCCATGACAGAGAGCAAATTTTGAAATATTTCCTCCAATTCTTCTCTGTCAGTTATTATATGTTGAAACTTGACGAAAGGCGATCCCATGTTGTTAGTTAGAGTGTTGGAAGTGAAATAATATAAAGGCGGATTCAATAAGATACAAAACTTAAATTAATGGTGGGGGGAAGTCTAAAAACCAATGGTGGGGGAAATCCCAAGGTCATCCAATTGAAGTTTTAAAAAAGAGTGTAAAACTAAAATTACACATTCGATTGTTCTACAGGATCGGAATACCAATCTGACCTGTATTTACATCTTTTTATCATATGTGTACAAAAATCATCTTGATGAGACTTGGTGCGTTGACAATGAGCTAAATCGAGAGGATGAAATTTGAAACATCTTTGAGGACAGCATGTATGAAAATATCTTGATTTGTAAAATTTGAAAGTTCGCAATTCCGGCGGCGGTAGTTGTTTTGTTTTGCACTTGCAGTAACAAGATCCAAAAAATTCACATTTAGTGCAAGCTAACCCGTCCACCATCATTGGTCCTAAATCTGTACATTGTTGTTCACAACAGTAACGAGGTTCGTACTTGTACTTTTGTTCTTCCATGTTGACGCTGCTGAGTCCAGTGAAAGAATAAGAGTGTATAGTGTTGAATAGTCAGTTTTATGTATTACAAAAAGTGGTGGGGGTAATTTCAAGGTCATCCAAACGAAGTTTTAAAAAATTATACCTTACTAATGTAAGGAATGTTTATACTTAAGAAGTTCATTTCTGTTTATCTTCTTCAGACTTTGTCTGTTTCTGTTTGTTTTCTTCAGCCTTTTTCTCTCTCTCCGCTTTAGCCATAGCGATAAGTTCTTCAGTCGATAGTGGATGTACTTCAGGAAATTTTAAAATTAATTTAGCTTGATATCCTTCTTTAGTTAATATATTTAAATCTTCGGTCATTTGTTCAACAGTGTTGTAATCTTTTCCATAGATCTTTCCATCAAGTTCAATCATCATTCTGTATAACATCTTTAAAATTAGGTGTTCACGCAGCGAGAGTCGGGAAGCGAATGATTATTTATACAAGTATCATTCCCTTTTTATCAACTTGACATTGATCACGTGATTCTTTAATTTTACTTGTTAAAAGTTATTTAACATTGGTAATACTTGTGAAACTTGATGTTATGTTGACCAGTCGGCGATGAAGATGTTGTAGGTTGTGTAGAAAGAAATACTTCATCATCGCAGTATTTTGTTTTAGTAAACATCCTTATATTAGTAGCACTAACATCAACAGTTAAGTGATAACCACCGGTAAGTAAAACTCGCATTTCGTTGGTTAAATCTTCAAGTTGTTCAAAACTCGTAATGGTGTTGGTATCGTAAGATGCACACTTGACCTTTAGGGACATGTTGAAGTTTTGTATTTAGTTATAGAGAGCGAGATGTGTACGGTACGAAAGCTAGTCGTAGACTGATGAATTTCACAAGTTGATTTTCACTTTTATTATCACACAAAATTGGGTCAAGGTCATCCCGTGGAATTTTTAAAAAAAGCAACATATTGCTATGTACAAAGACATAACAATATGTTGCTTCTTTTATCTTTTTTTTTTGTTTTATATCATCTTTATTGAGAAACCATTACAAACACATATATTTAAAATGCTATGTACAAACTAGTTAGTAGAAGGTGTTACATGAATAGTTAGTTCAGTTGAGTTGTTTCCACTCGGTCCGTGTGAAACCAAATAGAGTGCGCCGGGTTGAATAACACGAAGATCTTCATTCTGTAAAAGTTGTACAAATCGTTTCGGTAGGAATATCTGAAACTTCGGTTCGTCACCAACTGTATACGGCGCCTCGCTCAATGTGCAATTAATAGCATCACCAACTGAAGTGTCCATCTTCTTGATTGTATGTATGATGTAATGTTTTTCTTCTTTTAGTTCAGAACATCTCTTCGTCGGTAAGATTGTTGATTTTGAATGAGCGTTGAATTGATCAACCAAATTTTGAAGAAAGTTCTGCGATGCCATCTTGATGTTATTGTTAATCTTCTTGTTAATCTTCTTGTTAATAATAATGTCCGTCGGAGATGTTGTCTCTTCGGAGGTTCGAGTAATACTCATGCTGCGTCATGGTAGCGCTCTCACTTTTATTACCGACATTACCCCCACCATTCTGTTGAAGGAAATTATTCAAGCGGTAGGCATTCTTCAAAGCGCACTGTGACCTTCGATGTTTAAAACTCTTTGATGAAATACAAAGTTCATTGAAATAGCATTGGAAATCTCTATCTATTATTGCATTTATCACTTCGTTGCTTGTAAATGATTGTATCCAATTAGCTTTTTCCAATCCTCTTGTGTAGATAGTTTTGAACTCTTTGCAGTAATGATTCATAATGTGCGGCATCATGTTATAATTAATAAAACCTTCATCCCATCTTAAGTTGTGAAAATGTTTGTACAACCATTTGTTTGTAACTTTCGCTTTAGTTGTTAGTCTATTGAATGGTAATGGAGGTTTGAATAAGTAATGATAAACTACAGATGTGTTCATATCCAAAATTACTAATTCTTTTATAATAAAATTTCCATCATTTCCTCGAAAAGCTTGAAATTCAATTATACCTTTTTTAACTTCCATTATATGTGGCGCATTAGAAAACGAAACCCGTTTGTTCATGATGAAGTCTCGTCAGCAACTGACTTGTATTACAAACACGATTGTTCTTCTTTAACTTCTTGCGCTTCTTCGTCGATATTAAAGTTGGTGTGATAGTTGTTCAATTGTCTCCACATATCCACTTCTTGAGGTATTCGATTAAAAATTGAAGTATCCACGGGACCGTATAAAATTGGAACGAAAGGTTGTCTGTCCAATGTATCGATTAGATAGTCTTTGATTATTGCACTTGAAAATATTAGTTGTTTCAAATATCTGGTGACGGGACCGGTAGTACAACTTAAAGTGTAAAATTCTTCTTTAGTCAAATGTAATTTTACATCATGTCTAGTTAAATCTCTGAAGCGAACCATTTGTCCCCCACGATGTTTCACTATATCAACTTCAATATTTGATTCCAATAAACTTAATCTTGTTCTTCTTCCAAATGTGTTGTTACTCAAATAACATTCCAAAAGATGTAAATGTTTCATAAATGATTCCCAAGAAGTTTCAGTGAATGTAACCATTTTATTTCCATGATTTAAAATAACAATCGGTGAATAATCCAATGATTTTAAAATTCCAACTGAAATACTTTTCGTCATGCATGATGAAATGGGGTAGAAAATCCGAAGAAATACTTCTGTTAAAATATTAGTTGTAATGTTAACTTCAACCTTTTTTCTTTTTACTTCTTTTTCAGCTTCTCCTTCTTCTTTTTCTTCTTCTCTCTTCTTATGTTTGTTAAACTTGAGGAACTCGTCCATTTCTCGTTCAACTTGTTTTTCTATATCTGAACTATTCTCATCCATTAGAGGTGTATTTTCTTCTCCGTTAGTAGAACTCATCTTGCGAACGATGTTTCCCATACGACGGTCGAATATAAAATGAACTTTCCACTCATGATTTTCTCTCTTTTATGTTTTTCGTGAAATCCTTGAAATTTATACAATCACATAAATGTTTGTTTTCAACTTGTTTTTCACAAACGAAATTCTAACCTCAAAAATTGAAGCAGATAATTCTAACCTCAAAAATCTGCAGTCGTTGTACTAATTCTTTTTAAAGTACATTCTTCACAATTCCGGTCAGCGGTGTGTAAGTAACTATTTTATCATGTAGAATTAGACAGTATGCTGAAGTTCCATCTGCTACTGGTTCTTCAAATTCCATTTCAATTTTTATATCCACACTTGATGATTTTACCGATTCATTTTGTTTTGAACAATCGATTACAATTATCGGAGCCTTGGAATAATACTGGTCAGGCGATAATAGTGGTGTATTAGTCTTTCCATAATATGACGATTGAAATCTTGCATACATATCGTATAAAATGGAAAAACGTTTTTTGCTGAACATGACATTCAAATTGTCATACGGAAAGAATTGAGAGTTTAAGAAAACTTTACAATTCTTTATTTTACAGTGATCAAATTGACCGGCATTTGCAGTGATAACATCTTTTCGCTTAGTTTGAAAACCGAGTATTATGTACCTTGCCCGTTCCAAATAAGTTGATGTCTTGACGGTCCATGTTTGTCGTTCTGTCTGAGGTAGTGTAGGATATTCATGGAATTCCCAACTTCGGAATGGCATCACAATATCACGGTCAGACTTTAACTTTCTCAATAATACGATTCTATGTTCATCGGCCAATCTTACATGAGGTACTCTCCAAACAACTTTATCCAATTGTAGTTGCCATTCCAGTTTATCTTCCGTAGTTGCAGGGTCTGCAAGTATCAAGTCCTTGTTAGTTGAAGATCTGAGTAATACCAATTCTTGTTTGACATTTATTATTATTCGTTTGTAATCTTCAGCGAATCCCAAAAGCAATCGTAAGGGTACATGAAAATCAAAGTGACCGTTGGAATCCGGTGTTATAGTGTCTTTATCAGGGGCAACCCATCCGGCGGTGACTATTGAATTCTTCTCATGCGGTGTTAATGATGTTAATCCTTTCAATGTCGTTGTTATACCAACCTTTTTTGTCGAATCAACTGTCACCCCTGATATCTCATATCTTATTTCATCAAAAAGATATGCCATCGGGTTATTTATAAAAGGAACTGTTGAAGCAGTTTTTCCATCCAATTTTAATACCCGTCCTTCAATGTACAAATAACTTTCACACGGTAATGTGTAAATATCTTGTTGTTGAATGGGAATCCTTATTTCATCGTTATTGTTTAATTTTGATGAAGTGTAAGGGTTGTGCGTGTGATATTCCTTCTCCCATAGTGTTTCGTCGAATGTCGGTCCTTGAGATATATCCAGGATATCCATCGTTGTTAAGTTTCAATCCAATCTTCTGTAGAAAACGAATGTTGTCCGATGTTAACTCTTCCAATGTCGAGGAGCTACTGAGCTCCCGACTCTTCCGTTGCGGTTTAAATGATAATCCCATGTTGACCTTTATGTTGCCGCTCTGATGTGTATCCGTATAGTTATCGTTTCTCCTCTAAAGTCAACACTAACACCGTCTTGATCCAATATGTTCAGTACGATGTCTGAAATGAAACTGGTGTTTAACGGTAGGTATATCAAGTTTTGTGGCTTCTCAACAATTTTAAAACCAGGAGCCACTGTTGGATAAAATGTATGTAAAATATGCTGATTCACTCCTTCTCTATACGATCCGTGTATAATATTACACGTTACATCGATGCTATTGACTTTCAATATTGTAACAGTTGTATCACCTGAATGAGTAGTTCCAGGAGTTAATATATTCTTTTTTGTATCTGTAAATCCAAGTAAACTGCCAATGGAGTTTTTGAAACTGACATCGATATAATATTTTGAAGTTATTTCTGCTTTTAAAGTATTATTGTTTCCTTTAACGGTGATATTTTCTTCTCCGAGTTGTTTTTGTAGTAATTGGTTTATATCATCGATTTCATAAGCTCCAGTAGGAAATGTAATTATTTTCAATTCTGAGTATTTTCCTGAAGCATCCTTAGTTTCATAATAATGTAGTAAATTGTTCTTTCCTTCCGTAACATTGGGAATTGAGTTGTAGGTAGTTAAATCAAGTAATGCCGCTTCCCATAATCTTTCCTTGGATAGACGCAATGCTGGGAACAGCGTACTTTTCAATGTGGATGAATTTCCACTCAGTGACACTGTATACGATGACATCTTAAAGCTGACTGACACTCTTCGCTAGAAACTCCAAACATAAATGCCCGCATATTTCAGTATTGTTAGGTTGTTCTCTTTTGTAATTGTAAAAAATGTTTTTGGAGTTTCGAAAATAATGTTGCAGTTCTTTCGGTGGTGGTAGATTGCCAAAACTGTCAAAGTAGTAAACGGTTTGTCCGAGCTTTTTATAGCATACCCAATGAGTGCCTGGACCATAGGTGGAATCCAAATTTACTATTCCAGTTTCATTTTCCCATATTTTAGTTGGTAATGCATCTTTCATAAAAACTCCTCGAAAAAATGGTATTTTCAAACATTTTACATAATCATTTAACTGATGATTTGTTAAGGCTTTATTTGGAATTATCAATTGATTCTTCTTATTTAGTACACACGGTACGGTCTTAGGTATAAACCTGCTCCGTTTTTTACCATTGACCAAATAGAAGCTTTCTTTACTGTTGCTTTACGAGTTCTACGACGTCTCTTCTTAATGTTTCCACCTCTTTTGGGAGCTCTTCTCTTTGCAGGTCTTCCTCTGCGACGTCGTCTTCCAGCACCAAATTTAGCTTTCGTCTTCATGGCTGTAGTTACTGCCCAAGCCGCTGCTTTTTCTGCAATACTTGCGTCACTTGATTTTACTCTTTGCCAAGCTCTTTCCGCTAGAATTTTATCCGCTATTGATCTATTTGTTGAATCTTTATACTTTGAATATGCTATATCGTGTTCTTTGCAAGCTTGATCTAATTTATTAATTCCAGGATCTCCTCTTGCTAAACGTTTTGACAACTTAGTTCCAGGTCCACAATATTGATAACCTCCGGGCAGATGTAATTCGTATGGTAAAGCGTCTATCGCTCGATTCACAACAGCACCAATTGGAATCCGTCTGAGCAGGGATAATGCAGCTGATGTTAAACCACGTCCTCTCTTGCCGCTGTCTTGACGACGACTGAGCGATACGGTCTTCATTATGCTGTTTTATGTAACCAACGTCTTCACTCTATGAAATACTTTATGATAATGAATCCTTTTTTTGGTGTATTCCATACTTAAATATTCATTAGTTTTACTAGTATCTATCAATGATTTCATCTTTAATCCATTGGTTTCTCTGAGAATCTTCGATTTTATTGTGTTTCATCGATGCATTAATCAAATGATTATGCATATCAATAACTACATTACCTACAAGATTCATTACATACTCTACATTAGTAGCATCTTTGTTACGTGTAGGATTATCAAGATTTGTGATACGTTTACCATTACATGTATACACAGATGGATCGTTATTAGAGGTTGCTATAACTTGATTAATAGTAGCAACATCATTCGGAGCTATTCCTGCTGATATGTTAGATATTCTTCTATTTTTTCCATCATATAAGTTATTTATTTTATCTAAAACTATAGTTTGTTTCACAACAACACAATCATTATCATCTTTACCAGATTTTACATGGGTTAATCGTCTACCTCCACATATAAAGTTAACACCAGTAGCTGATAGTTGTGGCACTTGTGTTAAAATAACAGCATCATGTTCTTCCGTGCCTAAACTTATATTTGACAATCTTTTATTTTTTCCATCCCACTTGTTATTTTGTAGTTGTAGTAAGGTAAACTTTTCACTTCCTTGCACAAACTCATCACCTTTCTTTGACAACACCTGATTTTGTTTAACAAAAGCGGATGTTCCTTTCTTCAAGCTTTCATTCATTTGTCTCACAGTAGCAGCATCCGATGGAGTTGAACCATCTTTCAGATTGGACAACACTTTTCCATGACAATCAATAACAGCACCATTATATAAAATACAATTATCTTTAATGTATTTAATATTAACACCATCACTTTCTTCTTTAGGATATCCAATATCGTTTATAGTATATTTATAGAAGGAAAATCCATCTTTTTTCTTTTCTGGTATTACAGAATGCAAATAACGCTTATTGATTGTATCTGTATCCTCGGTTGGATCTGCTACATTAGTTATTTTATAATTTAAAGCATTGTACTTTTTTCCACTTTTAGTCTTTTCCAACAGTAAAGCGTATTCCATCGCAGATAGAAAATAGCCTTTATTAACAACATCTCCATTGTTGACTGGTTTTGCAACATTAATAACCCTGTGAGATTTTGCATCATACAGTTGGTTGTTGTCGAGTTTTAAACTTGTAGATGTTTCCTCCTTTACTGTTTTTAAATTTGTTGCATCTCCATCTTCTTCTGGATCCTTAACAAACTTTAAACGTTTATTATTTATGTTATAGTCACCTTCGGGTGTTTGCGGTAATCCACTTCTTTTTCTGTTTTCTCCAACTTGCACTCCTAACGCGGAGTATCGTCCGAACTTGTCGACGCTCATGTTAGAACTGACACATTATACGCCTGCAACTCTTATATATCCGCGGACAATTATACGATTATGCCGCGATTCCTGAGTTCGTCAATCAGAGCTACCCATTCATTATTTAAACCTGTATGACCGGCTTCCATGGCTTCATGCAATAGTCTCATTCTATCAACCAATTTATTGATGTCGTTGTAGTAAATCACATTCGTATTGTATAGATTTTTCATCAATCCTTTGCCAGATGTTGAAGTATCTCCTTTACTCTTTTTACCATGTTGTTCAAGAAGTGATAAATCCATAAGTGATAAAGATTTTCTTTTCAGTGCTTGTCTCACCGCTGGTGCAGTACGTAATGTTGGCAATTTTCGTGGAGGAAACAACTTTTTTATAACAATGTTATATTTTGTTGCACGTGAACGATTAATCATTGCATCCTTTAAGTAGTTTCTTTTATGAGCGTTAGTATTTTGTAGAATTTCCTTAAAAACACTTAAATCTTTGGATGAATATCTTAATGGTATGTTTTTAAAAATTAATTCATAAAGTCCTTTTGTTCCTTTATATTTATGCTCACCAATAATGATGTAATCGTCTTGTGTTATTTCAAGCTTTGAATCGCCGATCTTTAATTCATTCCCATCAATTCTTGCTCCGTATACGTGTGATCTACTCAAATTCGGGTTTGATTTCATGTCATGTAGCATTTTCATTATATATTTTCTTCCAAGAGGTCCATGTTGTAATATATCGCTACTCAATTGAGTTAAATTTGGAATAGATTGTTCAGCTTCAGGTATTGGCTGTTCTTCTTCCTTTTCAACAATTGGTTCTTCTTCTTCTTTTGTTTCTTCTTGCTCACTAGCACTTGTATATGAATCATCATCTTCTTCTTTTTTTAATGCTTGTACTTCTTGTTTAGAAATTGGTAGTAAAACATCTCCTTCATAACGAGGTTTACCAATAGTTTCTGATATCTGTTTTAAAGGTTCCGTAATAGGTTTAAATGTAGTCTCTAGAAATTCTTCTCTTTCACTTAAACCCATCCTCAATGCACGATTCTTCATCCTAATAGAATCACTGAGTGATTTTATTTCTTTTAATAGTTTTTTCTTGATTCACCATGTTTACACTGTGAAGTTCAACGTGTAACTAGATGTAGCATCGGTAGTTCAACGCATAAATACAAATTTATCCAACCCTATACGATATCTACCATTTTTAATATCTTCTTCCTTCATAATAACGAGAAAGCCATATTTCTCATTCCATGCTTTGCCACACATTTCTTTAAATTTCTCAAATGGCATATCCGCATTTACATGATCATTGTATATATGCTTTAAATTTGTTTCATCTTGCTTGAAGATGATCAACATATTTGCATTGTCTCTTATGAGTTTGTTTGGAATCTTACTGTATGTTTGACCAATATAAATGCTATCGATATTATGATGTCTTCCCATAGCGAAGTAATTCCTTATAGTGTCGTGATTTTCACAAGACACATCGTCAAAAATAAAAATAGAAAATGGTTTTGCTTCATTTGGTTGCATAATTGTTTCACTGGCATTAAACTTGTAGAAATGCACTTCAGGTACACTTGCAAGTACTTTATCCAATAATTGATATTTTGGTTGTTGCAATGATTTTGAAAAAATGTATATATTGTTAAAGCGCAATCCTTTAGGATTAGTTATAAGGTTAAAAACAACATTTGTTTTTCCACAATTTGAAGGACCAGTTATTAAACATCTTATTGTATTTGGTAGTAATTCACCATGTTTACCATGATTTAACTTATCATTGTCAACCGTCAATTCATCAATATTATTGATATTAAATCGATCTTTTTGTTGTACAATCTCCATCTTGTGTCAAGGTTAAACACACAATGAGCTATTAAGTTACTATACCAGGTCTTTTGAAGGAATCCAAGAGTCTTCACTTTTATCGAATCCTAACCACCGGACTTTAACCATATCCTTTTTCCTTTGTAATACCTTCTCAACAAGATATACATCACCGACTGTTGATTTCAACAATTCATGTCCGTAGAATCCACCTTGAAGTAATTCACCCTTGTTATCCTTTAATAAGTAGGTTTCAGGTATAGTTGGTTGCACTTTATAAACTGTAAATACTTCATTAGTCCAATTTGGTAGATATCTTTTACTAAATACACCTTTGTATTTGCTTATACGAACTTTATCGTTGACTTTAAACATTTTTGGTTGTAACTTTTCCAATTTAGGTGTTGTATTATTTCTGATGCGTTGTAATACAACCTTAGCATTAGCGCTGTTTACCTGGATAGGTTTCATTCCGATGGTACGATGATATTTGTTGTTATACTCTTTTATAAGTTGTGGTAATATGTCGTACCACACGTATGATCCTCGTTTTGAAAATTGTTTGTACATCGCTCCTTTTAATGTTCTATTGAATCTTTCAATTATTGAAGCTTTAACTTCAGAATTTGTAGAATAATGATTTATTTGATATTTCTTCATTAAAGCTCCAAAGTCTTTATTAAAATATTCTTTTCCATCATCGGTCTGTAGATGTTTGATTTTGAATTTATTTCTTTGTATCGTTGTTTCCATAGCTTTTGTAACACTTTTACCAGTCTTATCCTTCAATGGTAAAGCGTCAGCTATTTTAGTAAAACAGTCTATAATTGTTAAAATATATTTGAAACCTTTGTTTAATTTACTGTGCGGTATCATTTCAATGAGATCAGCTTGATACAGATCATTCATTCCCTTAATAATTGTACTTCTTCTTGGAAATCTTCTTCTTGCTGGTTTATGTAGTTCATTTACAATCTTGTCCTTCACACTTTCCATCTTCAGGTGTTGCTTGCACATCGCTTGTAAAAACACTGATCCGTACAACAGTTCTTTCTCTTTTATATAGTTTGAATATAGGTCAAGGCCATTTCATATTAGTGTAAAAAAGAGGGAACATGGCATTGGGCTTGCCATGTCCCCTCTTCTTTACGGAAAGGAAAAAAGGAAGAAGGTAGAGGACGAAGAATAGGTTTACTGGTCGATAGGGTTTAGAGAGTAATGTCCAAATGGCAGAGTTCTTATGTTGTCTTCAAGGATGTATCTCTTGTCATCCTTATAGCTCAATGCCGATTTGGTTTGCTTCACACTGAAAAGACGATGGTTGAAGCTTCTTATGGTGTTAAATGTTGCAGTTGTTTCAACATTTTCAAACAAACATCTTTTATAATGTTCAAACTGTACGTTCTTCTTCAGGAAAGAGGTTTTTATTCCTTTGGCTTTCTTCGTGACTTGATATTCGTTCCTTTTGCTTATGTACAGTTGAAATGAATATAGTTTGGACATTAATGCTACAATTTCCATCATCGGCACACCATTTGTTTCATCTTTAAATTTTCCCAATACTTTTTTGTTTCTGTCGTAGTCGTAATTTGGATGGTCCTTGGGATAATCGGAAAAGTCGAAATCATCTTTATACATAAAAGTGCGTAGATCTTCGTACATGTCATTTGTTTTAATCCAGTAAATTAGAGCATCCGTATCCATATATGCAATACCAATGTTCTCTCTTCCATAATAGTTAACCATCTTCTTATAATGAAACTCGTACATGTGTGTTTTGGAAATATCCAAGATTGACATTCCTAGATACAAAGGACGATCCATTAGAACTGACTTCTTGTTCATGGAAATAACAACTAGATTTTCATTAATAATTACAGATGAACCAAAGTTTGGTTGTTGCACTAATTTCTGTAGTTTTACTGGATCAGTTACCAATTTGATGTCCTTATGTTTCCTTTTGTTTTCCAAAGTCTTGCCAAATATTGCGTTGTTCATTAGTTTGAAGAAATCTTTTTGAAAACTTGATGTAGCGGCGGCTCTTCTTCTTGTGTTGTTGTCAATGTACGGTTTTAACCAACAAGATTGAGAGAATTGTAGTACTCGATTAATTTTTGTAATTCTCAATCCCAAGTCTAAGGCCTGTTGTATCATCCAGTAGTGTCCAACATACCGAGACTTGTTAGTTAAAGTCATCAATAATTTTGGCCATCTTCCAGTTGGAGAAATTTCAGTCTTCGGAAGAAGTGGTAAATCATAATGTTCGTCGTGAAGATGTTCGGGATATTCAAAATCGACGTCGAATATGTAACCAGTTTCTCCATATTTCGGTATATCCATTATGTTTCCAATTGATTCTGGGTCTATCCATTTGAAATTATCATATGGAAGGGGATTCGACATTGCCCATCCGTACAAGTTATTTGCATCAAAATAACCCAGGAATGTTGTTGGT
This sequence comes from Neoaliturus tenellus, assembly GCA_030545055.2. Lineage (NCBI taxonomy): Eukaryota > Metazoa > Arthropoda > Insecta > Hemiptera > Cicadellidae > Neoaliturus > Neoaliturus tenellus. The sequence goes on along the minus strand of CM061537.1, from coordinate 20,183,668 downwards.
TTTGATGCATCATAATCGGGCAAATATTTATTGTTCGCCTTGACATGACGTGTTACACTTTGCGTCAATCCTCCTCGAACTCCTGATTCTAACATCAACACCATATCTATATCTGTAAGAAGTTGTATTTTACAATTTGTTTCTTTTAACATGGCTTGCCACGCTAGTCCAGGCGAAGTGTACGAATGAAGAGGGTCTAATCCATATGACGCAAAACATGTATTTCTAAATTCTTCCATCACATCACATAATAAAGTCACATCTAATTTAACGTAGAAATCTGAATATTCCCCCAATGTTCTAAATCCCAATTCGTTCCATACTTTGCATGCATGATCATAATCCTCTTGAGATATATCCATGTCGTACAGTTTACTTTTAAATTCTTCTTTTGGAGGTAGTGATGTTTCATTAAATCTTTCTAAACTGTCTATGTAATCATATGGGAAAACACCTTTTCGAAGTACCAGATCCAGTTTGTCGCTATTTACAATCTTCTTTGTTTCGATTAAATCTTGTTTCCTTAGGTTTTCAGAAAGTTTAGACAAACTCGACGGCAAAAATCGGTAGGAGTCCAAGAATCTTAGTTTGACATTTCCAACTTCTTTGGAAAAACTTATGAACTTCTCTGAAGTTTCAGCTAACACATCGATTTTACCGTCGTCTCTTCCTAATTCAGGTATTATAAAATGAGCGTCGTACCCACTAAGATTATGCAGAACCACAGGGATAAATAGTGGTAAACGATAGCTCAAGTTGCATTTATTACAAGCAGCACCCCTGTAATATCCTGTGAGGTGGTCGTGATCTTTAACTTTATAATTCTCAATAGTAAAATCATTTTTGCACAAGAAACAGTGAGTCGCATTTTTCATGTTGAATTTCTTCTTCTTCGTCCATCGGTTTCATTGGTACAATATTTGTATATAATCTTTGTGTATTTCCAGCTATTGAATATAGGTGATCAAGAAATATTTTTTCCGAATTTTCACCACGATATACTAGAGGTTCTGAAGTTAATCCATATCTGTTTAAATGTTCTTCTGATAATGTTGATTTGACCATTAAACAAAAACTGTTTGGTTTGTGCATTTGATACTTTACACTTTTTCTTGCTTCACAATTTTCATCTTCAACTGGAACAAGTGTTGATTCAAAATCCGCATACACAACTAAAGGGATACGGTATTGATGATGAACCTTTTCAAATGTAACGAATGCTCTGTTTTCCGAAGGTAAATTAATCTTTGCTTCATAATTATTGTTACATAATCTTTTGTGTTCTTGTAACCATTCTCTTCCTTGTCTTCCTTCTCGTTGAAAATTAAAACATCTCTTGCAAATTATCTTTCTGTGTCGATCTTTAGAAAGTTGCTTGTTAACAAGACGATCGAATTGCTTTATGTACACATAGTGAGACACATCTCCTCGCGTTAGTAGTAGTAAATCCGTATGATCTGGTAGCTCTTCTTTTGCAATACGTAAAGGATACACTTTGTTTGAACTATCTAATGCAAAAACATTAATAGACGTGCCGGGATTTTTCTTTTCAAATTTCGATATATCTTTCGTAGAAACGGGATATGTTATTCCTTGAAAATTGTACCTGTGTCTTGCGTCTTCATATTCTTGGTTTGGTCGTTGTGGATTTATTAATACAAACTTTGACGTCATAGCATAGCGAAAACATTCATTATCTTCATTTTGAACATTAATACAAGATTTTGTATTTTCAATTATTTTTGGCAAAGGAATGTAACTAGATCCCATTAGTCCATATCCGTGTTTGTGAACTCTTATATCTAATACTTCAATACTTGTAAGACTCCATCCGGATCCTCTTCCTTCGTGTTCCTGAAGTTTGGTTAATATTTCTTCTATACAATTCTCTACTATTGAATCAATGTTTGAACTTTCCATGATGGTTCGGTTTTTTGTTATAAATCCTCTTGGTGATAATTCTTCTTGCGCATTTATAAACATAGCTTCTAGTAGTAAACCAAATTTAAGAAAGTTTAATCTTTTCAATTCTTCTTTTAAAGTTTTACTTACGATTGGTTTTGCTTCTCTAATAAATTCTTCTAAGTTCAAGTTTTCATTTTGAATCTTATGATGCATTACTACCTTACCGGGTAAAGCAAATACTTGTAGATTCGGTAAAGTAGTTGAAGATGTTGCTGTTATTTCTTCTTGTTCTTCTTGTTCTTCTTGTTCTTCTTGTTGTTCTTGATCTTCTTCTGTGCTGTTGTGAATTAGTTCTTTATGTATATCTAGTAGAATTTCATCGTGAAACGATTCCGAACATTTATCGCAATGATACATGTTGACGATGTTTACTCTTCGAAATTTCGCCGAGAAATGAAATGGGCTCTGACGGTCCCGCTTTTATAACGGTTCCCCCACCACTATTTCATCATCATCATCATCCTCTTCTTCTTCTTCACTATCCGAGGAAAACAAACGTCTTGGACGAAACATTAATCTTCTCTACTAACTGATTGTTCATTTGTGTTCTCTATTCCAGTTGGGGTTTCAGTATGTACTTCTTCATATTCAAACGATGATGAAGATTCTGACATTACTACATCCATATCCAAATTTTCATTTTCCACATCATTTACACTTCCTACTTCTGATGTTGTTAGATCTACATCCATATCATTTACACTTTCTACTTCTGATGTTTCACTGTTATTATCATCTTCTTCCATATTAAAATCGTCTAGTTGAATTTTATACAATATTTCAATAAGAGGTTTCCTTGGATAATCGGTGTTGTCCACAGGAGCCATTTCAAGTAAATGAGGAATAACTCTTTGTGATTCGGCTTATATGATATTTTGATAAGTATGTCAAGGTCATTTTAGATTAAGCGAGAACTGGGAATAGATCACTAAGCGGCATGTTATTTCATTACCACAAAGTGATCTATTCCCCATTCTCTAAGAAGTGTTCAATCAATAACCAAAGTCCAAATCCATTTCCTTTTTTTTTTTTTGTTTAATTTGAATCTTTTGTTACATAGTTTATTGGTTGACTGTTTGAAAATTTCAATGTGTCGTCTTATTATTTGTTCCAATTCTTCTATTTTTGCTTGTTTTATCATTAGTTCTGTATGTAACTCATTAATGTAATCAGCTGCTTTATCCACCGTTCTTGTTCGTATTTCACCTAACATAACACCAGGAATCAATCTCTGTAGTCTGTAAAACTTAAACTTTATTCTAGACTCTCTTGCCTTAGCCATTTCCCGAAGCCTTTGTTTCTTATTGTCTTTACTTGTAGTCAAGTCCATACTCGTGACAAGTTCGCTTTCAGAATAATTCGACTATAGTACACTCGTCTTTTATACACTTTCCCCCACCACTTTCAGTTTCCCCCACCCTACTAATATAGGTCAAGGTCATATGGTATTAACGCGAGAACGAGGAATAGAGCACTAAGTGGCATGTTAGTCCATTACCACAAAGTGATCTATTCCTCGCTCTCTATTCTACATCTAATTTTTTTGGGTTTTTGTTATTTTTATCTTTTTTTTGGTTTTTCTGGGGGAATGAGTGTTTGAATATTACTTGGTAGAATGTCCATTTTTCTTCTTCAAATCTTCAATAGTTTCCAACAATTGTAACAAATATGCGTTAGTTTTTTCTAAAGTTTTCAGTCTGCTACATCCAACTTGAATGGAAGGCACTATTAGTTGCAATTTTGCAAATTCTATCTTTTCTTTCTTGCACCTTTCTCTCATTTTTAGGTTTTTCCTTAGTCTTGCCGAAGATGGTGTTATAGGCTCGTACATACAATCTGGATATGGTTTTGACATTTTTAACACTGATGTTGAAGTACAATGAGATACTTGCGGCCGTTGAGCTTGATAATAATTTGTTGTTGGAGTATTGCAATACATCTTCGGTTCTAAGTTTTGGTGGCAATCTGTAGTTGAAAATACTGGTGTTGCAGAAGGATCAGTCATCTTTCACTGTTGTCGTACAGAGTGAACTCTTTTTTTAAGTTTTACTTCTTTTATCACATTTCCCCCACCACCGACTTATAAATTCTTCCCCCCACCATAATTATTTATACTTGTTTTTCCACATTTCAAATTTTATACCATACTTCCAATGTGACATCTGCGTCTTCCTCTTTCAAGTATTTGACAAATTCAGGACTCCTCGACGATACATTCGGTCTGTTTAGATAGCTCATCACCTTGTGATGGCTTTCCTCATTTTCTATATAACAATACACTTGCATCAACTTGTTTTCTTCCTCTTTCGATGATATGAAATTTGCAACAGAGGTCCACTCTTCATATTTAATCTTGAAATGACGCACTTCGAATTCCATTATGTTTCTTCTAATGCCGCAACAATAATAAAACTCTCTTCAAACAACCTGCATTTATACACGTTCCCCCACCTAATTATAACCCCCACTCTTTTCCCCCCTCTCCTTTATATGTGGAAGGGGTATTATGGTTTGAATGCACGATACTTAATAAATTCAAACAAACACTGTGCACAAATGTCGCAAGTGTTATTACACGTTTCGAATTTCATTATTTGACCTTTTACAAGATGAACTAACCTACCTCCATCATCTTGGAATTGTTCAAAATCTAAAACAGACGCTTTTCCACAATCATGACACATTTTTGTACCATCTTTAAAAGTATAAGCAAGATAGATAGCAAATCCATAATTGTCTTTCTTAAATTCAATGAGCATTTCACGAATTGCTTTAGGTATTTTACACTCATTTGATCTCATAATATAATGGTAAAGAAACCCATTATTGATAATTTCTTGTAAACACAGAACCAACAACCTATCCATCGTGTTAGACTTATACTGATAGTTACATCTAAAACCTCTTTCTTATATGATTTTCCCCCCACCACTTTTATATAGGTCAAGGTCATTGTATATCAAGCGAGAACTGGGAATAGATCACTAAGTGGCATGTTATTCCATTACCACAAAGTGATCTATTCCCCATTCTCTAAGAAGATTGTTGATAATTTAGATTCCTAATATTTCTTTTCCTTCTTCTTCACCTTTTTGAACTGTAGTATTACCAGACATGTGTGATATTAGTTTCTTCATTTCTAGATTTTCCATTTCCACTTTCTTCAATTTTAAATCTCTTGCTTCAATTTGTAGTTTTAAATACTTGATGTAACTTCCAGCCCAGTGTAGGGTTTTCAATTTTGGTGCTCCCATTGCAATTCCAGGTATTTGAAATTGTAGTCGATTGAACTCCATGTTCATATCTTGTCGGTCTTGTTTTTCCTTTTCTAGTCTTTTCAATCTTTGATTCTCCCTTAACAAAGAAGTTCGATCACAAGGAATATGACGAAACATTTTGGTCAACGATATCTCGAAGAATAAGCTTCTACGCAGAAAACCAACACATTTATGCACTCCCCCCTCCAATTTTAGGCTAGTGGTGGGGAGAATTACATTAATTTAATACTTATTTCCACCGTTACACTTGCTCCATTTTCAAAAAGGTATCTGTAAAATGGTTCTGGATACTGGTATATTTCACGTCCTATATTTTCCTTAAGAAAGTTGAAAGCTATTCTTTTCGAATAGTCATTATGATATACTTCTCTTAAATTAACAAGAATTCCATCTTCCAGAAATTTCACTTGAATCATTGGTATTTTGCTTACATCATCTTTGTCTATCAGAGGTAGCCTGTAGGTGAACGTATTTGGTGGTAAACGTAAGGTTCTATCAAGTCGAGAACAGAATATTTTGAACAGTTTTTGATCATTGATTGCAATCTCATGAATACCTATCATTTTATAGTACGAAGGTTCAAAAGGTACAGCACGAAACGTTTTTACTAGACAGTTACTCGAAGAAGGTTCTGTAGGTGCGTTAGGATTGAACATTTTTAGTCGACAGTTTCCTGACGAATAAGCTTCTACGCAAATAACCAACACATTTATGAACATTCCCCCACCAACCTTAAGCTAGTGGTGGGGAGAATATTCCCCCACCACTTCTTCAGAATTAATAGCTTCAATTTGAATTACAACAAATATATTTGACGCAAATTCCCAAAAAACTGAATATGAAACAGTTTCTTCCACATCTTGAGATTCATTTTGTGTTTCAACCATTTCCATCATTGAAGGTTCTTGATCAATTTCTGTTACTTCCATCGCTTCTTCTACAGGATTTTGTATTGTGTCGGTTGTTTCAACTTCATCTTCTTCTTGAACTAACGTAATATTTCGTTGTCTCACAATTTCAATTAATTGTATAAAAGAATTATCTCTAGGAGACATTATTAACCATACATGTAGCTCCAACAAATGCTGACTTACTAATGACAAAACTCTCAATTTATAAGACTTGTTTGAATAATAAAGTGGGGGAACTACCTTAGTCCAATTCGGATTCGGATTCAGAAGACAATAAAGGTGATATGGGTGAATCCAACGATGAATCTAATATAAATGTATCAATAGCTTCCTTAACTATATCTTCGTCACTATCGTTTATCATTTCTTCAAAAAGTTCTTGTTCAAACTGTACCATTTCTTCTTCCATCGTGGAATCATTATCAGTTTCGTTATAATTTTCCTCTATATTGTCTTCTTCCATTTCATTTGTATTAATATAAACATTTTTAACTTCAAAATAATTAACAAATGGAGTATCTTTAGACAACATATTTGTTCACCACTTCTTTTACCTCGAATAACAAACTATGTATCGCTTACTTAGTCTTATATACTTCTACCCCCACTTTTTTTGCACAACGTGAAGGAAGGTGGGGAGAGGATTTTGTAGCTATTCTTCTCTATCTAGGTTATATTTCATTGCTAGCACATCTACTATAATTTTCTGCTTTTCAACTTCATCACGAATAAATATTGTCCAGGGAAATAGTTCATTAATATTGTTGATTGTTACTTTTATATCATACAAAAAATCAATATGTCTTAGTAATGAAACAATAACAATAACTCCTATCCCATTGTTTGCCATAATTGTTTCTTCAACTTTAATACGCAAGTTTGTTATCAAACTCCATATATTAATATCATTGGCTATAAAACCATCAAGTCTAGTACTCATCTTGACGGTGCAAGTACAGACTAAAAACCTGGAGGTTCATAGTCCGCCTTTTATTAGTTTTAAAAATGGGGAAGGGGAAGGAATAAGGATTGGGAGGGGATAGGGTGGGGGTGAGGGAAGGGTAATGTGGTTATTAGACCACTTGTGCGACAAAGTAGCCACCAATGCTAACTTCGAGCTCATAACACTTCATAACATCATCCTGCCAAGTCAACATACGTTCTCTAGTATTTGGTGTTACACAGAAGAACCTACTGTCATTATACACAATAGCTGAACCAATTATAACATTGAATCCTAAATTTAGCCATTTGTGTGCTTCCGTAGTAAATCTTTCTATTGTATCAAAAGGAAATTGTTCATCGATGTAGATTGGTCTCATTTGTTCATCAAGTTCAATTACATCTTCATCTTCACTGTCACTGCTACTATCATTTTCATTGTCACTGCTACTATCATAATAATCTATCACATCTTCTTCAGGCTGTTGGAAAACATCAGCAATTTCGGAAGGATTGAAGTTTTCACTATGGTGAGGAAGCATTTTTAAAGCAAATAATAACGGCAGAGACGAAACAACAAGTGTGGCGCGTGAAAGCAGAATGAAGGAGTGAACAATGCTTGCTTCGCTTTTATAACGATATGCTAATGAGAGGGGTAAGAGATGGTCGTGACCAATTATTGACCCGGGAGGTGGGGGGGGGGGGGGAAAGGAAGGAGAAGGGATATTTATTTTAAATAATTTGCATAACTTTTGACTAAAATAAGATAACCAAATTCTTCTTTTACTAAAATGTTCGTCTTACATAGACCTTTTCAATGATGTATCGCTTGTCGTAATCGATCAAACCATTATCGAGTTATAGCCATTTTTAATTCTCGGGGGGGGGGGGGTTCCACTTGGGTGCTCATGCGGAACTGATCTTCTCACGAGATAGTCGTTGCGTGATAATGAAGACAAATGTTCATCGCGCCGCGACCACTAATTAACTCGCATTTGCCGTGTTCATATCTTTCCTACTCATTATATATACGTTTCCTACTTCATTATTTCAAGACTAATTAACTTGCGAAACAACAGTCTCTGTCTTTGAATGCTGATGAGATTTCATTAGGAACCATTCTTTGCACGCTATATGAAGCTACACTGGCTATGCAAGTCAGAGCGGTCATATAACTGTACAACGACCTCTGAAAAGTAGGTCACGAGACTTAGAGTGTTAAAAAATAATGGGGGAGAAACACAACGCTATAACGCATTGTGTTTCTCCCCCATTATTTTTAGCAAAATTTGGAAAATCTATGTGAATTTACTTTGTACGCCCCCACCTTGTAATACCATCCATTTTATGCCTGAGGAGATAGTCTTTAGAGTCTAACTCATAAACAGATTTTTCTTTACGCAAGGCTTCAATAACTTTAATATTATATTTTTTGCCGTTACAATTTGCTAAAATGTGTTCGTTGTCAATAACACTTTCAAAAAAATATAGACAACCTCTCTTAATCCTATTTCCTTTCACAGCAATAATTTCGGATTGGTATTCAACAGTGGGGGTTTCTGTCAGTTGTGGTTCGGAAAGATGTTTCACAACATGTACACGGCAGAAATGTTCGTTCTTAACACATTTCCTCCCACAAGCTGATCCTTTCTTAATTCCCCTAGTGAGCACTTCAGGGCAAGTAGTGGGACGGCTAAATGCCCTACGACGCTCTTCTTTTAATAATTGAAAGCGCTCTGAAGGAGCAGGTTTAGGAGCAGGTTTAGGAGCAGGTTTAAAGGATTTATTTTTTGGATAGGCGTGGTCTTTATGCATAATAAGTGGTGGAGTAGGAGGTATTGGTGACAGTGGAGTGATAGGTGTACTTAGTTCATGAACAAAAGCTTCAAATGAAGTGGTATTAAAACGATGAACTGTTTGTGGCGGCGGCATGTTGTTTGATGGCGGCGGTGATTGTTGTTGAGATGGTGTGGAGTCGTTTGAAGATAGAGGCGGTGAAAATATGCTGCCAAGTATAGTAGTCATAGTGAGTGGAAGAAGAGCTCCAGAAGTTGAAGGTTTCGAGTCTTGTTGCTTCTTATACCAGTCGGGAGCATTTTTCAATCGAAGAGTTTTCTTGACTGGAGTCGAAGCCGTAGTAGAAGTAGAAGTTGAACTTGTAATAGAAGAGCGGGTTGTAGTGGAAGTTGTAGTCGGCAGGGATGACATCGTGGTAGTTCTGTTTGCAGCGTAACGTCTGGAATCAGAATGAAACTCTAGCCGTGGTCGTCGCGTCTTTTATAGCGGTATGCTAATGAGAGAAAGGTTAGCGACAAACCGTGACCGGTCATTGGACCCGGGAGGTGGAAGGGGAAATGGAAGGGGAAAGATAGATGGAGGGGGGGGGGGCAAATCGACTCCATTTTTTTGGAGGGGGGGGGGGTTCCGCTTGAGTGAACACGGGGGGGGGGGTCATTGACCCTTCCAAAAGTGGGTCAAGGTCATTCAAGACTTATAATGAACCAAGGTGATGGGAACAGTAGTAACTGTTCCCACCACCCTGTTTGCCTAACGGTTCCCACTCCCAACCCACTAGTTGCGTTCTGCGAGGGACATCGACGCAATTTTGTTTGGTCCGTCCGCATCAAAGCGTAACGTCCCGGCCCGCATTAAAGCGTAACCACTAATTACAAGGGAAACTGGAACAGCTGATGCAGACACGCAACTCTAACACCCACCCAAGCTAATCCCACCCATCATATTCCTAAACAAAATTCAAAAACCTAGTCCGCTAGTGCGGATGTCCCACCCCTTCTAAGTGAAGTTCAACGGAACTTCTGAATTTACAGTTAATCTACCCCCTATCATCTAGCTGAAAGGCAAAACAACAACATTAATTATAAATACCAACACTTAAAACTAACAACACATCATTATTAAATATCAAATAATTCAACACAACCAAATACCATCATTATTCTTAAAATTAATACACCTTTAACGCTAAACACGACTTATAACTAACATCGCAATGCGCAAATTAATTCTTAAATTAAGTGCAACTTACAACTAATATTTACACACACACACACACATACCACATTGCATTAAAGAACGCAACGTAGTATAAGAAGTTCAAATATATATAGGCCTACTATATATTTGAACCTCTTACCGAGTCGCCAACGACTTTTCGCTATGAAAACTCGTTGACGACTGACGCGAAAATCGGGCTCGTATCGCTCCTCGGGTTTTTGAATGGTGGGGGTAATTAATGCAGTGGTGGGGAAATTGTTTCACTCCAGTACGGTCTTCAATCCACTCCAGTTCGCAGCAGTGTAAAAATGAAACGAAGGAGTGGAGGTGGCGCATGCGCAGCGACGTAAAATCCAATGTTTGAGGTTAGAACTTTCCGTGCACAGTAGAGCTAAATTGAGTAATACAGGACTCGGCGCATGCGCAATAGCGAGGAGTGATTCCGATCCGGAGAACTCGTTGCATTCGCAGCAGCGCTAAAGTGAGTAATACAGACTAGGCGCATTCGCAGTAGCGCTAAAGTGAGTAATACATGACTAGGCGCCGTAGCGTGAAGTTGGCTCACTCCAGTACAAGTTATAGCAGCATAAAAATGAAACGAAGGAGTGGGAGCGGCGCATGCGCAGTGACGTAAAAAACCAAGGTTTGAGGTTAGAATTTTCCATGGTAGCTGCCATGTTTAATTCTGTTTCATTCAAACAATAGTAGTTCATGGCTGGCATGGGATGTGAAGTGTGGTAATTAGATGGGGTTAGCAACCGGTCGTGACCGGCCATTGACCGGTCATCGACCCGGCGGGGTTCCGCTTGAGTGAACACCGGGGGGGATTTAATCTCCATTTTTTATGGGGGGGGGGTTCCGCTTGATTAGTCACGGGGGGGGGGGGTTCCGCTTGATTAGTCGGGGGGGGGGGGGGGGGTTCCGCTTGAGTGAACACGGGAGGTTCCACTTGGACGCTCATGCGGAACTGATCTTCCCACGCGATAGCCGTTATAAAAAGGAGATTGTTCATCGCGCCGCGACCATTAATTAACTCGCATTTGAGTTGTTCACATCCTTCCTACTCATTACATATACGTTTCGCCAACTTCATTATACAAGTCTAATTGCTACTAACCTGGAGTTTCATTTACATTAGCACATGTCGTCCTGTTTGAATCACCTTCGCGTGCTCGACGTTATATCTCATTCATTTGTCTTGTTCTCACTTCTACACGTCTGACATACTTCTTGTGATGGATACGCAATGTTTGAAATTGAAACTTTTGCGGACACAACATATATTACGAAATAATTACAAACCATCGGTTTCAAAGACTAAAACAAATTTAACAAAAGTGAGGAAGAAATTAAGTTTTAACCCGTTATACTCTGTTAGAACTTCGCAGGTTCACGTTGATGATAATGTTATTCACAACATTTTGCGTTCGATGTTACGTTTCCACAACTTCGAACTTGTTACACCTATCGACTGTGTTCAACAGGTTTTTCTATTTCATCCCCACCATTCTTTATATAAGTGCGCTCACGACAATTCCTGTTTCATTCTTCTATACGCTCTTCGACCGACAACTACTCCGCTCTAAATTACACACTACAAGAAGATGGATACAAACCAAGAACAAGTACAAGTTCACGAAATATCGTCTACTACCCACCCGAGGGAGAATCCTCCGAGAACTTCGCCTTCACCGAATCCACAGGACCCTGTCCAAGTTTCGGATGTGTCTTCGACGGCGAGGAATGATCTTGAAGCTATTCTTCGGTCGCTCGTCGGTTTCGACTGACCTGTACGACGATCGCCGTTAAACTGAACTCTTAGAAGTTCAGTCTTTTTTAAAACTTCCTCCGGATGACCTTGAAGCAATTATCCCCTCTCCTTTTCAACTAACTTCTACTTTTGTTCAACTGTTGAATTTCAGTTTTGAACTAACTTTTAATTTATGCGATGTTTTAGTTGAACCCGGTTAATTTATGCGCACATTTTGTTCAACCCCAAATTGTTGAATTTCAGTCTTGAACTAACTTTTAATTTATGCGCAAATCTACTTCAAACGCTCACCCCACCTCCTCACCCCTCATTTAATATACGACCGGAAGCTATGTGCCCCGGCACGTGGCTTCCGGGGCAGCTGGCCTGTGCCAGAAGTGGCCAAATCTAACTACTTTCGATGCCTTTTGTTCAACAATATAAAAAAAAAATATGAAAATATGGAAAGTTACTTGCAGTAGAAAAACGGTATTTGTCTGTTATGAGCATCACGTATTTTTTTAAGGTTAAATTATGAAAAACAAAGAATTATGACAAATAATAATAAATTGATGATCATTTTCAACATTTTTTGCACAATCTTCAGGTATTTTAGTTGATCCAGCTTTTACAACAAAGATCCAAAAGGCGACAATGTCAGCAAGAAGAGGGGAGGGTGTCTAACAGTATAGTAAGGTTAATTTAGATCATGTTAGTATAAATTAGTCAATAATGATTCCGATGTCTTCGTTTACTCACTTTAAGAGTAACCCTACATCAAAGTATCATATACAGCATAAAGTGGTTAAGCACAAACACCATACGTCAAGTAGCATCAGAGCAAGAATGACAATTAGCGCTTGACGTTGAACGATCTAAGTCCCGGTACATCACATGCATTGTTGTCAAACAAGTGATGAACAAGAGAACCAGACCCCATCTATGCTAACCTGATCAAACCTAACCTTACAAAGCCAATAAAAATAGGAGGTGCCTAAAACAGACAAGTACCAGAAGAACAAATACTTGAAATTTGTACAACTGGAGAAGAGATTGACTTCAAAGAAAGTGTAGGCCCACTAAAGACTGGAGGTAATCCAAGAACTTCTTACGATATAAACTTCATCGATGCCTTCAACATTACAACTTCAATTTAAATCCAATGTCATGTAAAAACAAGTGTTTTCACTCTTGATGGTCAAGACCTGCAAATTGAAATAGAAACAATAACGGATGGGTTATCAGTAGTGTCAAATTGTTGGTGCTGGCCCAGTTCAAGGTCACCTGAGGGATGACGTCATCGAGGTCAATGACCTCACCGATGACGTCATCGATGACGTCATCGATTGCGTCATCGATGACGTCATCACTAATGACGTCATTTCTATGACGTCACACCCATGACGTCACAGAAATGACGTGCTGATGACGTCATCACCCCTTACGTCATCAAAATGACGTCACCGACGCCACTGAGGTCAAGGTCACGCCGAAACTTAAAATTTTTTGGCACTTTTGCCGTTTCTCGCACTACGCTCCGAGTTTCAGTCAGAGTCCCCGTGACCTTGACCACTTGGAGCGAATTTCCGACGAGAAACGGCAAAAGTGCCAAGTTAAACTCGAGTTTCTGACATGACCCTGCCTAAATGGGCAATCGGTTATCCCTCAGGTGACCTTGAACCAGCACAACACCAACAATTTGATATTACTGTGACCTTGAAAACCTAACAACGGAGCGCCGACACCGATGCGCACCCCACGACAGCCACCGAGTGACTGACTGTCAGGCTCTGTGTACTCTAGGTATATGGGGAAGTGGAGGGGGAAATCTCAAGGTCATCCAAATTGAGTTTTAAAAAAGTTGAAGAGTAGAAAGACTACTCTTGTGCTTCCTGGGCGACCTCATCAATTTCCAACGGATCTGTAAACCAATCCGATCTGTAGCGGCAGGAGTCCAGAAAACAGGTGCACCACCCATCAGGTTGTCCGTAGCACTTCCGACAATTGGTAAGATTGGAGAAATGAAATTTAATACACCGCTGCGGACAACAAGTGTAAAAGTAGTTGGATTTGTAGATTTTGAAAGTTTGTAGTACCGGTGGTGGCAGCTGTTGGCTCTTGCATCTACACCTGCAACATCCGAAGCATTCACATTGCCGGCAGGCCAGCCCGTCCACTTGCCATCTTGGTAGTAGGAAACACTTGCCCTCGCAGCAATAGGTTGTCCCTGTCTCTTCCTCCCAAAGCTTCTTTGCACAATGGATGACGCCTTGTATCTCTAAACACTTATGCTCGCAACATGAGACACGCTTAGTTTCCATACTTGATGTTGCTTCGGCGAGGGAGCAAGATGAAGTGATGCCGTGGTCAGCGGGAATGGAGCTTATATAAACTAAGGTGAGTGGAGGGGGAAAGGTCAAGGTCATCCAAATGGAGTTTTAAAAAAGAAAAGAGTAGAAAGACTACTCTTGTGTATCTATAGCGATTTCATTGATAGTGAGTGCTTCTGTATGCCAAGTTGATCTGTACTGACAGGCTCCTAAATAATGTTTGCAAAAACCTGCAAAATGATTGTTGCACAATTTGCAGCCAGTTAGCTGTTTTAATGTGAATTCAATGCAACGTTCAGGGCAACAAGTGTACTTATGCCCTCTCATCTGGTACATGGAATGTCTTCAACTCCGGTTTCGGCTTCTTCCAAGACTTGCACTTACACATGCATTGACCAAAAGCTTCACATTTTCTACACGCCAGGCCATCCGCAACATCAATGTCATTCGGCCATGAAAAACATTTCCGTTCGCAACAGTAGTTGAGTTGACTCTCCATGTTGCTGTGGTGAAGGTGCGCGATGAAATGATGTTGCAGTCATTGAGAGTGCACCTTAAATAAACTCAGTGGAGGGGGAAAGGTCAAGGCCATCCAAACGGAGTTTTAAAAAAGATAACTAGTCGTCCTCCTCCTCCTCCTCATCCGTTGTACTTAGAGAGCTGTCAGACGAAGAGCCCCGTGCAGGTGCTCCCCAGATGAAAAACAAATCAATTTTAAAACGAAGACCAGGATCTTGCATCATCAATTCCTTTAATTTGTCACATACTAAGTCGACCTTGTGTAAGGTGTCAACAACAAGCTTCCAATTCGTTGGTTCAATATAACTTGTAGTAGAGTCTGCCTCGCTGATAACCACATCCTCCGGCCGTATTGGAGTGTAAAGATGTGTAAAGTTCTTCGGCTGTAGCTGAGGTTCAGGCTGGCTGGAAGTAGAAGGTTGAGTGTGGACCCCTGTCGCATCGAAATCCATAGTCATTCTACATTCAATGTTGGGGTTTTCGTTTAATACATACACCAATTTCTCATGCAACATATCCACTTCTGCCGAGTCTTGCAGATGAACATTCCAGGAAAATGGCCATTCTTCATCCGTAGTGGAGTCAACTCGAGAAAGAGTGCTGTCCGCCATGATAGCTAAGCAAGGAATGATGTGAGCTACAGACTGTGGTAACAGTATTGAAAAGTAGAGGGGGTAAACCAAAAGTATGTGGAGGGGGTATTTTCAAGGTCATTTAATTTGGGTTTTAAAAAAAAAGGAAATAGTGGAGGGGGAATTCTCAAGGTCATCCAATTTGGGTTTTAAAA
The DNA here is from genome assembly GCA_030545055.2 of Neoaliturus tenellus. Classification (NCBI taxonomy): domain Eukaryota; kingdom Metazoa; phylum Arthropoda; class Insecta; order Hemiptera; family Cicadellidae; genus Neoaliturus; species Neoaliturus tenellus. The sequence continues at coordinate 20,168,171 of CM061537.1, read as the reverse complement.
AAAAGGAATGAAGGTTACTCCTCTTCAGCCTCGTTGTCCCCCACATCCTCATTAGCCTCATCTTCATCGACGTCAGACTCGCCGTAAGGGTAGATCGGGGACATGGGCGAATATTGTGGTGATTGTTGACCGTTGTTATCGTCCCCTTGCATTCTGACTTGGGACCAATCATAATTTAAATTCATTTGTATTATGATTCCAGGGTTGTCCCGCAGTATTTCCTTCATCCGTTCGCAAATTGTTTCCAAATAGTGTACACTATCGATCGACAGTGTCCAACCCGTACTTGTACCGACATCAGTAGTGGAGTCAGCTTGGCTGATGGTGTTGTTGTCTGCCATGGTTGCTTGTCGGACAAGGAATGACGGTTGATGTGATGCTCATGCAGGAACATGGTGAAGTGGTGGGGGGTGTGGTGGAGTAGTGGGGGAATTTTCAAGGTCATCCAAACGGAGTTTTAAAAAAAGGAAAACTTACAAAGTAACATTGAAACTTTCCAATTGATGGTGGCGAGCGTTTTCTTCTGCAACCTTGCCGACACATGTGACTATGCCGTACAGTATGAAAAGTACAACCATAATAAGGCCGAACAATAAAAGATAGCCGTTGACTATCATGATATTTTCTGAGTGGATCTGTTTTCTTCTTATCGCCCTCTCCTGCATCCTCTTCTCCAACTCGTGGACGAAGTCACAACATGCGTGAGGACATCTTTCATCTGTTGGTAGGTTTGCCATTGTTGATGTTGTCGGTGTGGCTGTTGAAGATGGAATGAGGTTTCCAATTGCGATGTGCCATGTACACCAATAGTCAAGTGGTGGGGGTAACAAAGCAGTGGAGGGGGAATTTTCAAGGTCATCCAAATTGTGTTTTAAAAAAACCTATCTTGTTACTGAGCTTATATGTCAGTAACAAGATAGGTGTTTCTGCTCTTTTACTTCTTTAATATAATGAAAAAATATACATATTCTACAATGGTTAGGACAAGAAATACAACTGCTAGTCAGCTGAAGTAGTCCAAGTTGTCTGGCTCGGTCTTCATGGACGCTGGTGAGGAAGCCGTCGAGGAGTGTCCAGGCTCTTCCTTTGACTGCCGGGTGTTCCGTATATTGCAAGCGTAAACTTGCACATTTATACGGTAGCCTCGTGCCACCATCAGCTGCAACTCCTTGTATAAGTCGTTTAGCTCCTGCTGAGTCTTGATGCTCACCTCCTCGTAACTTGCGCAACTAACGTTCAGAGACATCTTGATGTTGCTAGGTTGGCTGCTGGAGTAGAAATGAAGCCGAGGCACAGCGCTTGGAGGTACATGAAAAAGTGGTGGGGGTAATAGTGGTGGGGGTATAGAAAATCCAATTAAACAGTTCTAAACTTTTTCCATCGATACAATGGAATGGAACAAATAGCGCAGGTGTCCTTGTAATTTTCAAATCGAAACAGTGGCGCTAGAAATCCGAATTGTTTTATACCACCATCCTGTACGAATCGCCGAAGGTCTCTGACGGCGGCCTCGCCACAAGGCCTACAAAACTTTTCCCCGTCGTGGAACTTATACCAGGAGTATTCCGAATACCCTTTATTTTCCCTCCTGTAGCGTTTGACATCTTCTTTTATTGTTAGTGGGATGTTGTCTTGTAAACATGTTGGGAACAAGTCCTTGTGAGTTATAACTCGCTGTATGCAAAGCTCGTACAAGGTGCTCATCGTTTGCTAGTTGGCAACAGACTGACCGTTTTTCGCATCCAAGCAGGTTTGAATCCTAGTGCGGTAGTGGGGGTAATTACAGTAGTGGGGGTAATTGTGAAATGCAAAGGTCAAAGGTCAAGGTCACCCGCGAAGTTTAAAAAAAAATGCAACATATCAATACGTGAAGTCTGTCACATATTGATATGTTGCATTTTTTGTTTTTTTTTTATTTTTTTTTGTCTTTTATGATTCGTTTATTTATAAAACATTACAACAACAACATATGTACAACATTAAAACTTAAATCTAACACTGCTGCTTGTCAGCGATGTGGATGGTCAACTCTGTAGAATTGCTACCCGTGCAGCCGTGGGACACCAGGTATAGACACCCGGGTTGAATAGAGCGAAGATCCTCGTTTTGTAGAAGATGGACGAATCTCTTGGGCAGGTACACCTGGAACTTTGGTTCATCCCCCGGAGTAAACGGTGCCTCGCTGAGACTGCAGCAGATGGCCTCCCCAACTGTAGTCTCCATCTTCTTCATAGCATGGATTATGTAGTGCTTCTCGTCTTTTAGTTCCGAGCACTTCTTTACAGGTAATATTGTTGACTTGGAGTGAGCATTGAACTGCTCGACCAAAGTCTGAAGGAACTGGTGAGATGCCATGGTCAGGTTACAGATCGTCTTCTTGCTCGGAGATGTTGTCGTCTCGGAATCTCGAGTAATACTCATGCCAGGTCCCTGTCTGCTCCCCACTTATATACTCTCCGTTACCCCCACCACTCCCCAATTCCCCACTTTGAAGGTAAGAGGCGAGTTTATAGGCATTTTTCAAAGCGCAATGTCTATCTTTATCATGTTCTGGGCTTTTTGTACAAATACATATGGTTTCCAGCATGTATTGATAGTTCTTATCCAATTCCACATCATTAACCGGAACATGAGTAAATCCTTCGATCCATCTTTTCTTTTCCAGCCCCTTTGTGTAAATATTGGTAAACTTGTCTGAAAAATGATGCATAATGTGATACAAGTCCGTGTAACTTGTAAAACCATCATACCAATCGATATGATGGAAGTGTTTTGAAATCCATCTGTTGGTAGTAGCGGCTTTACTAGTTAAAGACGAATAAGAACATGGTGGTTTAAATAAAAACGAATAAGGAACACTTGTATTCATGTCCAAAAACACAAGTTCTTTTATAATGAATCTATCATCATTACCACGAAACGCTTGAAACTCAATAATACCAGGCTTGGACTTTACTTGTTGTTCTTCTCCCTTGTCCATTTTGAAGGTCACACGTCTGCTCATTACGAAGTCAGGAGGTCAACTGATTTCCACACCACGGTAGGTACTACTTTTATACCAGGCCGTACAGTTGTTGGCGCGTTGGTGTATATTTAACGTGGGCACCGTCCCCAATAGGCCTAACCCCACAAAATGTTGGTTATTGTTTTAAAAACTAACCATTGTCATTTAAGTTTCCATCTTTATATTTTCCTTATTTTCATTTTCATCACTAACACTTGATTCTTCTCCTCCATCTTCCTCTTCTTCCTGTTTTACTGATTTCTTATGTAGTTGAGCGTACTTTTCCAATTGTCTCCACATCTGTACTTCATGAGGAACTCTATTAAATATAGAAGTATCCACAGGTCCGTATAATATAGGTGCGTCCGGTTGTTTGTCCAAAGTGTCTTCCAGATAATCTTTAATAATCGAACTTGAAAACACCAGTTGTCTCAAGTATCTTGTTATAGGTTCAGTAGCACAAGTTAAAATGAAAAACTCCTCTCGATTAAGTTGAATTTTGTTATCATGTCTTGTTGTGTCTCTAAACCGTAGCTGATGATCACCACGTTGTTTAATGATATCAATTTCCACATTTGAATCCAAAAGTCCTACTCTTGTCTTTCTTCCAAACATGTTACTACTTAAATAGCATTCTAGTAGATGCAAATGTTTCATAAACGATTCCCAAGCACTGTCCGTAAACAAAATCATTTTGGGTCCATGAGTTAAAATTACAGTAGGGGAATAATCTGTAGATTTCATAACACCGATTAAAACACTTTTATCCAAACTGGAAGAGATTGGGTAAAATATTCGCAAAAATACCTCACTCAATATGTTTGGAGAAATATTATCTTCAATATCCCTTTTTCTCTTTTGTATAGTCTTTCTTCTTTTACCTTTTTCTTCAACATTATTACTGGCGTGAAGTTGTCCGCAAACGTTTTGTTCACCTCCTTCCTGGTGACCTTGAGGATCTAAAAACTCAGATATCTCCTTCTCAATATCTACCACATTTTCAGGTGTACCACTAGGAGAAGCCATATTGAATACGATGCTACCCATACAACAGTAGGCAACAAACTGATGAGGAGCGGTCTGTACGCTCTGCTTTTATACTCGCGGAATGAAACAAAACCGGTTCTTACAATACATTTTTAACAATTCCAGTTAAAGGTGTGTATGTTACGATTTTATCATGTAGAATTAAACAGTATGCAGTTGTATTAGCCGGTATAGCATCGTTGAATTCCATTTCTATTTTTATATCCACACTTGAAGACTTTACTGATTCATTTTGTTTAGAACAATCGATTACAACTATTGGGTAGGCATCGAAATATTTGTCAGGTGGTAATAAAGGTGTATTTGTTTTACCGTAATATGAACTTTGGAATCTCGCGTACATATCGTACAATATACTGTATTTCTTCTTAGTGAATGACACATTTAAATTGTCGTATGGAAAGAATTGTGAATTTAAATAAACTTTAATATTTTTCAAGTCACAATGATCAAATTGTCCTGCATGTTTAGTAATGGCGTCTCTTCTACCTGTTTGTAAACCAAATATAATATACCTGGCTCGTTCTACATAATTCGATGTTTTAACAGTCCAAGTGTGTCGATCCGTAGTAGGTAAACTGGGATGCTCATGAAATTCCCAACTTCTAAATGGAATAACAATATCACGATCGGCTTTTAATTTTCTTAAAAGTAGCATTCTATGCTCGTCAGCCAATTTAACATGTGGAACTCTCCATACAATTTTGTCTAATTTTAATTTCCATTCTAAAGTCGCATCTGTAGTAGCATCTGCAGCTTTAATAATGTCTTTATCGTTAGAAGATCTCAACAAAACTAATTCTTGTTTAATGTTTAATATTATTTTCCTATAATCTTCAGCAAAACCAAGCAGCAAACGTAATGGAATATGAAAATCAAAATATCCATTTGGATTTGGAGTGATCGTGTCAATCGTAGGTAATACCCATCCGGCAGGTTTAAGTAAATTGGTTTCATTGGGTGTTATAGATGTTAATCCTTTTAAAGTTGTCGTAATACCTACTTTTTTAGTGGAATCAACTGTTACACCTGATATTTCATATCTAATTTCATCAAATAGGAAAGCCATAGGATTATTTATAAATGGAACTGTTGTACCAACAGTAGTACCGTCCTTTTTAGTAACTTGTCCTTCAATATATAAGTAACTTTCACATGGTAGTGTGTAAATGTCTTGATTTTGTATGGGAATACGAATTTCATCGTTATTGTTTAATTTCGATGAAGTGTAAGGGTTGTGGGTGTGATATTCTTTTTCCCATAGGGTTTCGTCGAATGTTGGACCCTGCGCTATATCCAGTATATCCATACTCGGTTAATTTTAATCCAATTCTCTCTAAGAAACGAATGTTCTCGCGTGTTAACTCCTCCACAGCTGAAGAGCTACTAATGCGGTTTCCCGTAGGTTGTTCGCTTTTAAATGTTAAACCCATGGTTTTGTATTAAAGTGTCGATTTTAAATGTAATCTAATCGTAATAGGCTCTTCTCTGAAGTCTACCAAGTTACCGTCTTGATCCAATACGCTCAACACGATGTCTGAAATGAAAGTGGTGTTCAACGGTAGATATACCAGGTTTTGTGGCTTTTCAACAATTTTAAATCCAGGTGGTACACTTGGGTAAAAAGTATGTATGATGTGGGTGTTAGCCCCATCCCTGTAAGCACCTTGTATAATGTTACAAGTTATGTCTATACTATTGACTTTTAATATTGTTACTGTTTTCTTACCGGAATGTGTTACATCTGGTTCTAAAACAGGCTCATCGTTGGAAAATCCTAATAAATCACCAATTGAGTTTGGTTGAGTGAAATCTATATAATATTTGGAAGTAATTTCAGCTTTCATCGTATTATTATTACCTTTTAATGTTATATTGTCTTTTCCCATTTTAGTTTGCAAAAATTCATTTATATGATCAATTTCATAAGAACCTGTGGGTAACCTGCACTCTTGTAAGTCTGTAAATTTTCCACTGGCATCCTTTCCCTTATAATAATGCAATACGTTATTTTTACCTTCCGTAACATTGGGGATAGAGTTGTAAGTTGTAAAATCCAATAGTGCCGCCTCCCAAAACCTTCCTTTTTGCAAGCGTAACGCTGGAAAAAGGATACTTCGTAAAGTGGAAGATTTTCCTGTTAATGATACCGTATAGGAAGACATCTCAATAGTGACTGATACTTTTAGCTAGAAATTCCAAACATAAATGGCCGCATATTGAAGTATTATCAGGTTGTTCTCTTTTATAGTTATAATATATGTTTTTAGCAGATTTAAAGTAATTTTGAAGTTCTTTTGGTGGTGGCAAATTACCGAAACTATCAAAATAATATACATTGTTATTTAGTTTCTTATAACAAACCCAATGGGTGCCAGGCCCTTCAGTATTATCCAAATTTACAATTCCAGTCTCATTTTGCCACATTTTCTTTGGTAAACTGTCTTTCATAAACACACCGCGGAAAAATGGTATTTTTAAACAGGAAATATATTTAAATAATTCAATATTGGTTAATGCTTTATGTGGTATGACCAATTGATTTCTTTCATTTAATATGCACGATAAGGTCTTAGGTAAAGACCTGCCCCGTTTTTTACCATTGACCACACGGTGGGCTTCTTCCTGCCTTTTCTTGTAGATCGTCGTCTTCTTTTTATATTTCCTCCATGTTTTCTTGTGGTTGACCTCCTTTTTACTCTCCTTCTCCTCCTTCTTCCACCTCCTACTGCTGTTTTAGCCTTCATACCTGCTGTTACTGCTAAAGCTGCTGCTTTTTCTGCTATGCTAGCGTCACTTGATTTTACTCGTTGCCAAGCTATGTCCGCAAGCTTTTTGTCAGCTATTGATCTATTTTTTGAATCGGCAAACGTGGAATATGCGATATCGTGTTCTTTACAAGCCTGATCTAACTTATTTATGCCAGGATCGCCTCTTTCCAGTCGTTTTTTCAATTTAGTTCCTGGTCCGCAATACTGATAACCTCCCGGTATATGAAATTCGTATGGTAATGCGTCTATTGCTCTATTTACTATGGATCCTACTGGAATTCGTTTTAAAGCTTTACTTAACAGAGAAACCGCTGTGGACGTGATCCCACCTCCTCTCCTTACAGTGTCTCTATATGGACTGATGTACTGGAACGTCATTATTGTCCTTTTATAATCGCAATGTACAACTTATGTGTTACCTCTATGACAAGTTGGACATAAATGAAGTCGTTTATTGTGTTCTTTTATTAAATATCAAAATCACCCCAATCCGATGATCTAAACTTTTTTGTACGAGGGTTGATAAAATAGTTTTGAACAATTTCCCGTTTAATCCAAGTACCTCTCTCAGATTCCAACAAAGGAGTACGACCTGAACCAATACCAATATGATTGTATACATCAAATAATGCATTTCCTAAAACTTTTACAAGAAAATTAACAGTGACAGCATTATCCACATGTTCAGGGTCTTTAAGGTCTGTTATACGTTTATTATTACAAGTATACACTTTGCTATCCATTTGTGATAATGTGATAGCCTGTCCTACAGTTGCAGCATCATTTGCTTCTCTTCCTTGCGCCATGTTTGTTAATTTTTTATTACTACATATAAAAAACGCATAGTAATTATTTGGATCTAGATGTACTGTTTGTCCTAAGGCAGCCGCGTCTCTATCTGCATGACCCCATGACACATTTGATAACCTTCCATGCCTGCAATCCCAATAAGCGTTTTTGTATGTCAATAAACGAAATTTTTCATTACCTTGAATAAAGTCATCCCCTTGCTTTGATAATACTTCATCTCGTTTTGCAAATCCAGTTGTTTCTTGTTTTAAAGTCTCTTTCATTTGACCCACTGTTGCACCATCAGATGGTGCTGAACCATCTTTTACATTCGCCAAACAATTGCCAAGACAATCGATAACTCCCACATCACGTATGACACAATGATCTTTTATATATTTGAGATTTACAGCATCATTTTCATTTTTTGGATAACCTATATCGTTAATAACAAATTTATAAAAAGAAAATCCATCTTTTGTCTTTTCAGGTATCAAAGAATGTAAATAGCGTCTATTTACGCTGTCTTTTGCATCTTTAGGGTCATCTACGTTGGATATACGTTTATTGTTGGCACTATACGTTTTCCCATTGAATTTTAACGTATTTTTTAATTCAGATGACAAATAACCTTTGTTTATCGCATCACCGTTTTGATTTGGTTTACCAACGTTGATAATTCTATGATCTTCTGCGTCATATGTGTTATTTTGTAGTTTTAATGTTGGCGATATCTTTTCCTTTAATATTTTTAGATTTATTGCATCGTTTTCATCCGTAGGATCTTTTATGTTTTTTAACCTTTTATTACTCATATCATAATCTCCATCAGGTGTTTGTGGTAAACCAGCACTTCTTTTTAAACTATTGGTATAATATAACCCATCCGAGGAGTAACGTCCGAACTTGTCGACACTCATGGTGCAACTGAATAGTATTCTAGGGAGTAACGCATTTTTATGAGATTACCCCACGGTTTCGGAGTTCATCCACTAAAGCCACCCATTCGTTTTCCAATCCAGTATGACCCGCTTCTTTAGCTTCATGTATTAGTTTCATTCTATCCACCAATTTATTGATATTATTGTAATAAATCACATTTGTGTTATATAGTTTCTTCATTAAACCTGTACCCGTAACGGACTTACTTCTTTTTCTTCGTTCCTGAGCACTTACATCCAAAGTGGATGCCATAAATCTTCGTTTTACAGGTTTTCTTTGTGTTAACGGCATTGTTTGTCTTCTAGTTGGTATTAACTTGGATACAAATTCTTTATATTTTAAAGACTTAGATCTAAAAGGAGGCTGGTCAGGTAAATACTTTCTCCTATATGCATTTGTCTGTTCCAAAATATTTTTATATGCTTCCATGTCTTTTTCTTTCACTACCGATACTGAAGGCTTATTTTCAAATAATAATTCAAATAATCCTTTTGTGCCCTTATACCTTTGATCACCAATGACAATATTATCATGTTCGTCAACGTTTAACGGGCTATTACCTATCATTAAACCGTCTTCTGTTAATCTCGCTCCATAACTATGGTAATTCTTATTAGGAATTGTTCCGAGTAACATTTTTACCATGTATTTCCTTCCTAAAGGTCCTTTGTTATGAATGTTTTCACCCAATAAGCTTATGTTTGACGGACCTTCCCTTGTCTCTTCTTCTTTTTCCTCTTCACTAGCAGTTGATACAACTTCATGTCCTCTTTTGGCTTTTACTTCATATAAATCTTTTATTCCACTATAGTCCGGTGATTCTAGCTCTCTTTCGGGTTCTCCACCGGTAAAACCACTATACGTAGAGGATTCCAGGTCTTCATCACTAAAATCTTCTGATTTTACATTTTCTCTTTCAAACTTCGTAATAGGTGCAATCGCATCTCCTTCCAATACAGGTTTAGCAAATTTTTTGTTTAATTGTTTCAAGGGTTCAGTAATAGGTTTAAAAGTAGATTCAAGGAATTTCTCCCTCTCGCTAATACCTAGTTTCAATGCTCTGTTTTTAGCCCGAATAGAATCACTAAGTGATTTTATTTCTTTTACTAATTTTTCTTGGTTAACCATGTTTGTAGCAAGACGTGTTGTACAACAATGAATGTGTTATACCACGTTTAATGTATTAATATAAATTTATCAAATCCTATCCTGTATCGACCATTGTTTAGCGGTTGTTCCTTCATAATTGTTAGGAACCCATACTTTTCAGCCCAAGCCTTTCCACACAACTCTTTAAATCGTTCAAATGTCATATCCGCATTTACATGATCAAAATATATATGTTTTAGGTTGGTTTCGTCCTGTTTAAATACAATTAACATGTTTGCATTGTCTCTAATGAGTTGTTTAGGTATTTTGCTGTAAGTTTGGCCAATATAAATGCTATCTATGTTGTTATGTCGACCCATAGCGAAGTAATTCCTTATTGTGTTTTGGTTTTCACAAGATACATCGTCGAATATAAACACGGAGAATGGTTTAGCTTCTTGTGGCTGCATGACACTCTCGCTTGCATTAAACTTTAAATATTTAACTTCAGGCACATTAGTCAGTATTTTTTCCAATAATTGATACTTTGGTTGTTGTAGTGATTTTGAAAATACATATAGATTGTTAAATCGTAATCCTTTAGGGTTTGTAATCAAATTGAATACTACATTAGTTTTTCCACAGTTGGAAGGTCCGGTAACCAGACAACGAACGGTGTTTGGTAACAAATCGCCATGCTTCCCACTATTGAATTCTGAATTATCCACTGTGAGTTCATCTATATTATTAATAGTAAAACTCTCTTTTTGTGGTACTATCTCCATCCTTTGTAATGGTTCAACCTAAAATGATTCTCTATCGTTATATCAAATCCTTTTTAGGTATCCAAGAATCTTCCGTCTTATTAAATCCTAACCATCGTACTTTGACCTTATCTTTTTTCCGTTGCAACACCTTTTCAACTAAATATACATCGCCTACTGTTGATTTTAACATTTCATGTCCATAAAACCCTCCTTCAAGCAATTGTCCTTTATTATCTTTTAAAATATATGTCTCAGGTACTGTAGGTTGTACTTTGAATACAGTAAAAACCTCATTGGTCCAATTTGGCAGGTATCTTTTACTGAATACACCTTTATATTTACTTATTCGCACTTTATCACCCACATTAAATTTTTTAGGCTTTAGTTTTTCAACTTTTGGTTTAGTATTCGTTTTTATACGTTTTAATACAAGGTTTTCATTTTTACTAGTTACTTGGTTTGGTTTCATCCCGATAGTCCTATGAAATTTGTTATTGTAATCGTTTATAAGTTTTGGTAACATATCAATCCATATGTGCGATCCTCTGTTGGAAAACATTTTATACATTGCACTTTTTAAAGTTCTGTTGAATCTTTCGATTATTGAGGCTTTTACTTCTGAATTGGTTGAATAATGGTTTATATTGTGTTTTTTCATTAAATTTGCAAATTCCTTATTAAAATATTCTTTTCCATCATCTGTTTGTAAATGTTTAATAGTATGTTTGTCTCTTTGTATAGCTGTTTCCATTGCTTTTGTAACACTTTTGCCACTTTTATCTTTTAGTGGTAAAGCATCTGCCATTTTTGAAAAACAGTTAATAACAGTCAATATGTATTTATATCCTTTATTTTGTTTGCTATAAGGAATCATTTCGATTAAATCCGCTTGATATAAATCATTAATTCCTTTTATCACCGTATTTCTTCGTCCTTCATATTGCAGGTTTCAATGTTTGTTGTATCACATGTATAATCACAATGAATGTTGTTTGAAATATTCACATCATTTATATGGGTCAAGGTCATCCAAACTTGTGTAAAAAAATGGGGAACACGGCGTTGGACTTGCCGTGTTCCCCATTTTTTTACGGAAGGAGAAAGGAATAAGGTCGTAGTTGTAGAAGGACGAAGAATAGGTTACTAGTTGATAGGGTTTAGAGAGTAGTGGCCAAAAGGAAGAGTGTGGATTTTGTCGGGCATAATGTGTCTTTTATCATCCCGAGCTGACAACGCTTTTTTAATTTCGGTGACACTGTAGACTTGATGCTTGAAGCTTCGGATATTGTTGAATGTTGCTGATATCGTAGTATCTTCAAACAAACAAGTCTTGTAGTGGTCAAATGTCACGTGTTTTTTCAAATAAGATGTCTTCACTCCTTTTGCTTTCTTCACTGTCGGTGTGTTGTTCTCGTGGTACATCTTAAATGAATACAATTTCGCCATCAGCGCCACTATTTCTTCTAAAGGCATTCCATTTGCTTCATCTTTGAATTTTCCAATTACTTTTTTATATTTTTCATTAAAATTTGGATGGTTTTTCGGATAGTCAGAAAAATCGAAATCTTCTTTGTATGGAAAAGTCCTTAGGTCTTCATACATGTCCAACGTCTTTATCCAGTAGATAAACGCGTCCGTATCCATGTATGCGACTCCAATGTTTTCCCTTCCGTAATGTTTAACCATTTTGTTATAATGGAAATCATACATCAGGGTTTTACTTATATCCAAAATCGACATACCTATGTATAACGGACGGTCCATGACTATTGTTGTTTTCTTCATACTGACAGCGACTAGATTTTCGTTTATAATCATGGATGTTCCGAAATTTGGTTTTTGCACTAATTTTTCCAATTTCCTAGGATCACTCACTAATTTTACATTTTTGTGTTTTCTTTTGTTCTCCAAGGTCTTCCCAAAGATGGCATTGTTCATTAATTTATAGAAGTCCTTTTCAAATGCTGTTGTCGCTGCAGCTCTTCTTGCAGTGTTGGAATCAATATATGGTTTCAACCAACAAGACTGGGTGAATTCAATTGCTCTATGAATTCTCACTATACGTAGACCCAATTCAAGAGCCTGTTGAACTACCCAGTAGTGAGCCACATAGCGATCCTTATTCTCCAAGGTCATCATCAATTTTGGCCATCTTCCTGTCGGTGAAACTTCAGTCTTGGCTAGGAGAGGCAAGTCGTAGTGATGGTCATGAAGGTGCTCCGGGTATTCAAAATCACAGTCCAAAATATAGCCTTTTGGACCATCCTTTGGAATCTGTGAGATGTCTCCGATGGTGGCCGGGTCGATCCACTTGAAGTCAGCGTAGGGAAGCGGATTTGACATTGCCCAACCATAAAGGTTGTTTGCATCAAAATATCCAAGGTAGACCGATGGTTGTTGCTCGTCGAAGCCGGGGATGTACTTGTTGTTGGCTTTGACATGACGTGTTACAGCTTGTGTCAAACCGCCCCGTACACCAGATTCCATCATGAGCACCATATCAATATCCGTTAGAAGTTCCAGTCGACAGTTGGTTGACTTTAGCATAGCTTGCCATGCTAATCCTGGAGATGTGTACGAGTGTAGAGGGTCCAGTCCATAGGCGGAGAAGCAGGTGTTTCTGAATTCTTCCATAACATCGCACAGCAGAGTTACGTCCAATTTTATATAAAAGTCAGAATATTCCCCTAAGGTTTGAATGTTTAGTTGGTTCCAAACATTACATGCATGATTGTAGTCTTCAACGGAGATTTCACTTTCGTTTAATTTGCTGTTGAAGGCTTCAATCGGCGGTAGACTGGTTTCTTCAAATTTTTCTGTAGAAGTTATGTAATCATAGGGGAACACTCCTTTCCGTAATACTAGGTCTAATTTATCTTCAGGTACAATTTTTCTGGTTTCTTTTAGGTCTTCTCTTCTTAGGTTCTCTGACAATTTGGCTAAACTAGATGCCATAAATCTGTAAGAGTCTACGAAGCGAAGTTTAATTTTACCTACTGTTTTTGAAAAGCTGATGTACTTTTCCAATGTTGTAGCAAGAACATCAATTTTACCGTCATCTCTTCCTAACTCCGGGATAATAAAGTGGGAGTCGTAGCCGCTAAGATTGTGTAAAACGACAGGAATAAAGTTTGGCAGTTTGTAATTTATATTGCATGAATTACAAGCAGCTCCTCTGTATAACCCTGTCAGGTGATCGTGATCTCTTACTTTTGGGTTTTCTTCACTGAACATCTTCTTGCATAAATAGCATCTTGTCGCTAAGTTGTATTCTTCTTGTTGATTTTGGTTTAAAGGTTCCATAGGCACAATATTACCGAACAAGCGTTGAACCTTTCCAGCAATATCGTACAGTTGGTCTACAAAATACTTAGCGGCTTCTTCACCACGGTAGAGTATTGGAGTGGATGTTAAACCATAGTCTTGCAATTGGTTTTCAGACAAGGTTGATTTAACTAGTAAACAAAAACTGTTGGGCTGATGCAACTGATATTTTGTTCTTCTAGTCACTTCGCCGTCCGGCAGCTCCTGTGGTACTAACGTTGATTCAAAATCTGCATAGACCGCTATTGGAATTCGGTATTGGTGAACTGTCTTGTTAAATTGTATTGAAGCTCGGGTAGGCGGTGGAAGACTTATCTTTACTTCATAGTTCTCGTTGCAAAGTCTTTTATGTTCCAATAACCAGTCCAATCCTCCACGTCTTGAATCTTTCCAAGAAAAGCAGAAACATCTCTTGCAAACTGTAATCCTATTTACTCTTTTGGTCAATTGTTTTACAACTAACGCTTCAAAGTCTTTTATCCATACATAATGGGAAATTTCACCCTTGGTTATCAATAGCAAATCCGTATGGTTTCTTTGCTCAACCTTTACTACCCGCAAAGGATAAACGTTGTTGGAATCATCCAGACCAAAAACATTGACTGAAACGCCAGGATTTTTCTTTTCAAATTTGTCAATATCTTTTAAAGTAACTGGGTAAGTAAGACCTTGAAAGTTGTAGCGGTGTTCATTTTCGTAATATTCTCTACCAACTCTTTCAGGATGATCTTTAACATACTTGGTTAACATTGCATACTTGAAACATTCATTACCCTCATTTTGAACATTTCTACACGAGTTAGTGTTTTGGATTTTCTTTGGTAGAGGGATAAAACTACTACCTCTTAAACCATATCCATGTTTATGAACCCTAACATCCATACCTTCGATTGATGACAAAGTCCATCCAGATCCTCTTCCTTCATGTTCTTGGAGTTTGGTTATAAGTTCCTCCAAGCATTCTTCAATAATATCATCAATGTCGGAGGTGAAGGTAAGGGTTCGGTTTTTGGTAATGAATGCTCTCAATGCTGTTTCACCATCAGTATTGTTAAACATAGCCTCTAACACCATTCCAAATTTAATAAAATTTAGCCTTTGTAATTCTTCCCTCAACGTTTGACCAACAAGTTCCTTAGCCTGGGTTATGAATGTTTCCAATTCCAATTGAACGTTATTAATTTTGAAATGTGTTACAACTCGTCCTGGCAAGGCTGTGGTGCGCAGTTGTCTTACATCTTCCAGTTCTTCTTCTTCCATATCCTCTTCTTCGGTGTCCTCTTCTTCGGTGTCCTCTTCTTCGGTGTCCTCTTCTTCAATAGGTCTTGTAGCAGTAGATGGTCCAGCACCAGCAAATTGGATCACACTAGGTCTTCTTCTTTGCATTTGCTGTAGATAGCTGTCGTAGTAGTCCATCTGCTTCTGATGCTCTCCCAAAAACCGGTCAATTGAGTCTAAGTCTATTTCATCCATGGTAATATCTTCTTTTCTATCTTCGTCTTCATGTAATTCTCTGTGTATGATGAAAAGATCTTCGTCTTGAAAGATTTCCCCACAAATGTCGCAAAGAGCCATTTCAAACAGTTTGGCTTTGAATGCACACTCTGTGAATGTCCACGCAATAATGAGCAGCGCACTCCACCGGGACCCTTTATATCCGAGGCAGATAGGTGGGGAAAGTGACGTCATATGGAAACAGGTTATCACTCATGTGCTAAATTTAGCCTTTACACAACCGTTTGTAATACATTTATCAGTAGGCTTGATAAATTGATGATATTTGGTCTAGATTCAATAATTTGTACAAGTTTTTTCAAAGATGTCTGTTTGAGCAAGTTTATATAGGTCAAGGTCATTTGGAATTATTATTTTGAGCGGGGGATAGAGCACTAAGCAGCATCATTTACTACAAAGTGCTCTATCCCCCGCTCACATTCTTTTTTAACTTTTTGTTTAAACTTTTTACAAGGGTGAAACATCACCATCAGAGTCGGAATCATCCTCATCACGGAATAGGCAGCGATGACAATACATAATTCTTCTGGCAACTAACATCCTATCCATTGGACGATGGGGAGTGTCTTGTTCTTGTTCTTCTTCTTCGATTTCCAATTGGAATTCCATTTCCGACTCAGATGACGACTCTAATGTTTCGTAGGCGTGCAAGTCCACCTCATTGTCCGTTGAACCAGCTTCGTCAGAGTCCGTTTCAATATCCATTATCTCTTCCTCCTCCTCTTCTTGATCAACCGCAGGTAGTTGGTCCTCTACTTCTATAATTTCTAGAGGTATTACCTCCAGAATAGAGACAATCCTGTTGCGATGGAACACGGTGTTGTCAAGTGGAGCCATGGTATGGAAGTGTTGTATCCATCCAATTTGCTTACCCTTTTTATACCCCCACCAACTATACAATTTATGTGGGTCAAGGTCACGTAAAGATACCCTTTGAGCGGGGGATAGACCACTAAGCAGCATGCTAGTCCATTGCCGCAAAGTGATCTATCCCCCGCTCTATTCCGCAGACCACACTCAAGTCCAAGTCCACATCCAAGTCCACATCCATATGTTACACTTTATTATTACTGCCACCAAGTAATTGTCACTCGCACATTTACTTGGTTTTGATAAAGGTACTGCACAAACTCCATATTGGTTGTTTGTTCGTTATACAAATGCATCATGAAATATGCAATCTTATCGATTGCTGCATTGTCCAACGGTTCGCAATTCACAAGTTCCAATGTGCCCTGGCTGGTCTTATCCTCTATAAGTTCCACCACTTCGTTGATGTCTTCTTCCAAGAGGATGAACTCAACACTGAAGCTCTCCATTGTTGTTGTTGATAGTGTCTAGACAAATGCTTGACTAAATACTTTATTCATTAGTCCTACATATATACCAATTTCCCCCTCCTATTACCTATTCCCCCTCTACCTTTATATAGGTCAAGGCCATCCAATAATACCCTTTGAGCGGGGGATAGACCACTAAGCAGCATGCTAGTCCATTGCCGCAAAGTGATCTATCCCCCGCTCTGTATTCCACACAAGTCCTAGTCTTTACACACACATAAGCCCCCCAGTCTTTTACACTTACTCATATACTCTGTCCTCCCTGCCAATTAAGAGTTCCCCATGTTTGCCACTATTTTCAATTAACCTTTCCAAGTCCCAAAACACAATGTCCAAATTAACCAAGTTCGCTCGTCCAATTTGAAACACACTATTCCCCCCAAAGTCACTTGCTCTCACTTGTTGTCCTGTATACTGCTTCTTCTTCCACGCTACAATCACTACCCTACCTTCTTCAACAACCATTTTTTTAACATTATCATACACCTTCTTCAACATCCCTCTACAGTTTAAATAGTTTATGGTTACATACTCCCACTCCTTACCAATGATCAGTGATCCACTCATTTTCTAGCGTTCCACTGGAAGGTTCAAAGCAGAATGAAGTCGGGATGTACAGACCCCCCTCTTTTATACCAGTTAACCGGTTGTCCTTGCTGTAAAGTGGGTCAAGGTCATCCAATGCTACCCTTTGAGCGGGGGATAGACCACTAAGCAGCATGCTAGTCCATTGCCGCAAAGTAGTCTATCCCCCGCTCTGTATTCTACACACACACACATGTCCCTGTCCAAGTCTTTCATTACATACCCAATATATATTCAGTTCCTTCATCATCACTATCACTCATCACTGCTTCCACAAACTCCACAGGATTAAAGTTAAATTGTTTCAATTGTTCTTTTAAGTTTTCAATTTGTTGGTCCTTTACTTCTAAAACACTGTGAAGGTGTGATATGTAGTCCGCTGCCTCGTTGATGCTTGCTACTCTCGGATCGCCTAACTTCAAGCTGGGAACTACACCCTGCAGCCTGTAGTACGCCATACGCCTTTCTTGCTCCTGCCGTTGACCAGGACTGAGCAAGCCTTGCCCGTCTTGGCTCACCTCCAGCAAGGTCCGTAGCATTGGAGCTTTGCAGGCGTTTGCCCGAGCAACAGTTATGCTGTGGAATGGTCGAGCAGGTCCACGAGTAGCAGGCAGGACGTTGGCAGCACGCCTTCTTGAAGAAGAAGAGGAAGCCTGAGAAGTTTTGCAGTTGGAAGCCATGTTGAAGTGAGGTATTCAGCTAAGCGATACAAAGCAGAATAACCAAACTGCACATCAATACCCGTATATATACACTTATCAGTGGTGGGGGTACTAGCTAGCCTTGGTAAAGTGGGTCAAGGCCATCCAAAAACATTACCAGAACGGGGGATAGATCACTAAGTGGCATGTTAGTCCATTGCCACAGAGTGATCTATCCCCCGCTCTGTATTTCACATTCACGCACACATTCATACATACACACAAGTCCCAGTCCAAGTCTTTACCCACACACCTATCCACTCTCATCCTCACTATCATCACTGTCCAACAGGCTTTCACACTTCTTAATCAGTTTTTCCCATTTACTCCTGACATAAAGTAGCTCCCTGCGAGTATTCTCTAGCATTCTGTCCCTTTGCTCTATCACTTCGTCGTACCACTCGATGATGTTTGGTGGAGTCTGAGTTGATGCATCCGTCGTGGTTGGTTGAGACGCTCCGCTGCTCCGCAACTCCTTCCTCACAGGACCAAAGCCGGAGAATCGGACACGACTTCTTGACGAAGGCGCCGATCGGATTGGTCCAATGCTCGGGCTGGAGTTGGAGGCGACCGGGCCAGAGGTAGAGGCTGGGACGTTCATAGCAGACATGGTGGTGTTCAGCTTAACGGTGTAAAGCAGAATGAGAGGACGGTTGATCACCACTCCTATATATACCCATTTTTAGTGGTGGGGATAACACTGGGGGGGGGGGGGTGTAAAGAAATTTTGCTTAGTCTTCCCGGTCATCAGTTTTACATACCTTTAGCACACCCATTATTTTGGTTTCTTCAATAACTTTACACACCTCAAACACCCAAGCAAACAGCTCATCTATGTTGTTATAATTAATTTTTGTCCAGTGTTCATACTTATGAGTTTGGTTGTTTATAATACATAGATAAAATGTAGACCCGTCTTGTCTTATACAATACTCAACTTCCATTCTATGCTGGTTTAGTACTTCCCAAGCATTGTGTTGATCTATCAAGAAGTCACCACCTTTGTAATTGTACCGTGACATGTTTACACGGAGCACAGAAACAGACTGAAGCAAATGAACGGCTCATACAAGCTTAGTAAGAGCGTTAGAGTGGGGGTATCACGTGATACACAACATTAGTTGTAAGTAATTTATATGGGTCAAGGTCATTCAAACTTTGAAAAATTTTTACCTCCAAACACTTGTAGCAAGCTACAAGTGTTT
This sequence comes from Neoaliturus tenellus, assembly GCA_030545055.2. NCBI lineage: Eukaryota > Metazoa > Arthropoda > Insecta > Hemiptera > Cicadellidae > Neoaliturus > Neoaliturus tenellus. The sequence goes on along the minus strand of CM061537.1, from coordinate 20,149,092 downwards.
GGAGGTAAGTTTTTATTTGTTAATGATTTATTTGTAACTTAGTCTTCACCCTCAAGGACACGGTTTGAGATTGTCCCAGTGACTTTACATCACCGCCAGGTTAAAGTATTATACAAGTCAAGTATTTTTTTTTTTATTAGTTGACTTGTATAATACCCCTCTCCCTTACTTTAAGAGGGTTAAGACTAAATTTGGAAAAATAATTTGGAAAAAGACTTTTTAAATATTGTCCAACACAGCCTAACAATTTTGTTTTTTTTGGTGGGCCCATGTCCTAGTCCATTTCCCACACGGTTTCACATCCTTTCCTTCGTATTAGATAGGCTTTAGGTATGAAAAATTCTCTTTGTACCATACGAGGTGGTACTTGCATTGTACAAAGGCGGCCTTCACCTTTTACAACGATTTCTACTTTCTTATTACCTGCTCCATATGTCTGACCAATGAAATAGTATTTTTCATCAACCTTTAGCTTTCTAATATCCCGCGGTTGCGGACCGTGGGGATGTCTGAACTTGAACGTTTTAGGCTTAATGTACAGAGTATAGGGTTTGAATTGCCGAAATTTGACTGTACTTTTGAGGTGTCGTTGGCAGCGATCCCCTTCTGCACAAGCAAGTTTCTGGCAACACAAAACCCCAAACTTACTAGACATCCAAGCGTAATCGCATTTCTTACCCTTGCCAGCAGGGGCTTTAACGCGTTTACGTTTCTGTGTTGGACTCTTTAGCGGAGTGTCTTGGAGCTTCTCTGAATTAGGCTGGCTAGAAGGGATGGGGTTGGAAGGAGGTAGAAGGGGCAAAGATTGTTCAAGCGGGATGGAGCAAACAATTTTGGGCGGGGTAGGAGAGCGTGTTAGGTCTATGGTGGGAAGATCAGGGGAGAAGATGGATTTACGGGGTGGTTTGGTTGGTGTAGGTGGCATGGGGGATATAGGTGAAGGACATTGGGATGTAGTGTATGAGAGGATTTTCCGGGTTCTGCTGTATGGGGTGATCCTCGACCTAGACGTCTCTTCAAAAGCCGCAGACTCCGATCCTGAGTCCGATAGCAGCGAGAGTGCTGGAGAGGCTACCGGGACTCGGCCTGACGACTTGACGAGTTCTCCTGACGATGGCTGTGCACCAGCCTCTTCCACTGTCGCCGGCAATGGCGACAGGCTGGGCATTGAGGCGGGCTGTGGTGGCGGCGGCGGCGGTGGCGGCATCGTCAGGCAGCTCAGGATGTTCGCAGTCATCAGGTATTCCAGGATCGAAGTCGAGGATGATGAGGGTCGAGACGCGTCGGTCGAGGTTGAAGTTGATGGGTAGTTTTTTAGCTTCAGACCCATTTTACCCATTGTAATAAATGAAAAGAAGAGATGTAAAGAAAGAAGTGAACGTGTAAAACAAAAGTCTCAAGAGCGAGAGAGAGTACCTGTCCGTATGGGGGCTTGGACCGGAATGAGAAGTGCGTGCAGCCCGGCCGCCTTATATCCCCACCGGGGCTGCCACGCCCAGGATATTAGGGGTGGGGGTGGGGGTGGGGGTGGGGGGGGGGGGTTCGCACTTTTTGCGGGGGGGGGGGGGTCGCACTTTTTGCGGGGGGGGGGGGGGGGTTCGCACTTTTTGCGGGGGGGGGGGTTCGCACTTTTTGCGGGGGGGGGGGGGGTTCGCACTTTTTGCGGGGGGGGGGGGGGGTTCGCACTTTTAAAAAATAAGCCCCACTTGAGGCATTTATGTTTCCATAGCTGAAGCCTCCCAAGGGACCCAACTATTAACAACTCCAAACTTGTGGGTTACAAATACCTAACTGTTATATTTTTTTAACAGACATTAATGTATTAACTGTGTTAATAAGACCTGACTGTTAAACACTTTGAAAGATTTTACATATTTAGGTCAAGGTCACCAAAAAACTTTAAAAAAATTAAGCCCCACACCCCCCTTTGGGGGTGTGAGGCACTTGGGTTGTCATCGCTGTAGCCTCCGAAGAGACCCAACTATGACAACAAGGCAACATCCAATGTCGTGTACCCTTCGCCACGCAAGACTTGTAAACATTTACTGCATTGTCTTTTCAGTAGTTAACAAAGATTCATTTACATGATTTTGTGTTTCCAGAAGGAAACAAACTGAGGACACCCTAGTGGCTTACGTCCTCGTCCGAGTGCAGAGGCCGCCGCAACCTTTTGCATGCCAGCGTACAAACGGACATGCTCCCAAATGCCATCCGCAACCTTTTGCATGCCTGGCAGGAGCCTACCGATAATTAAAATAGGCTTTACACGGGGGCCTACTCCCGTAACCTATCTTTAATATTTTTCATTTAAAATGCATTGAATTTTTACAAGTCTTTGTAGGTCAAGGCCACACGGACATTAAAAAATTTCGGCCCCCGTACATCCATGGCGAACCACGAATGTTCGGGGGCCTTGGGGACTAAAAACACAAATAGCTAACAAAGATTCATTTACATAATTTTGAGTTTCCAGAAGGGAAACATACTGAGGACACCCTAATGGCTTACGTCCTCGGTCCGAGTGCAGAGGCCGCCACAACCTTTTGCTTGCCAGCTTACAAACGGACATGCTCCCCAAATGCCATCCGCAACCTTTTGCATGCCTGGCAAGGAGCCTACCAATTATTAAAAGTGGCTTTACACGGGGGCCTACTCCCGTTCCCTGACTTTACAATTTACTTTGAGCATTGAAAAAGCTCAAGGGGGGATTGCTAAAACAAGCGTATACACTTTAGAAACATATAACACACTTACAACACACACAATTGAGCTCAACGTAGTCAATGCTGGAACAAGCACATACACATTAAACACATATAACAAACAGGACACAAAGGATAAAAGACACAGGAGACATAGGGTACAAGTAAAACACTCTCATATAAAACAATTCGCAATACCCAAACGCAAGCGCAATATCTTACAACTAATACAAGTCTTAAAGTTAGAGTAGACTTCGCTAAACACTGAAGGCGCCATTCAATGTTTAGTGATGCCTATGGCGGTCCGTCCCGGTCGTTCACGTTCAACGCGCGGGAGCGGACTGCGAGCTGGCTCTGGCCGGACCCCCTTATATCCCCACCGGGGCTGCCACGCCCAGGATATCAGGGGTGGGGGAGGGGGTGGGGGTGGGGGTGGGGGTGGGGGTGGGGGTGGGGGTGGGGGTGGGGGTGGGGGTGGGGGTGGGGGTGGGGGTGGGGGGGGGGGTGGGGGGGGTGGGGGGGGGGTTCGCACTTTTGTCGGGGGTGGGGGTGGGGGGGGGGTTCGCACTTTTGTCGGGGGGGGGGGGGGTTCGCACTTTTGTCGGGGGGGGGGGGGGGGGTTCGCACTTTTGTCGGGGGGGGGGGGGGTCAGGTAAGTTAAGTGGGTCAAGGTCACCCACAACACTTGTACTCTAAGTGTTGGCTATACCCCCACCACAACTGGGTCCCTAGGCTGCACAACACCGCTTCGCCAGTATGTCTCCGGCTTCCATGCGGTGCGTCTCGCTGTTCTCTAGCTCTCTATATGTAAGTAATTTTACAAGTTCTGAATGTAGGTCACTACACTTTAACTCTGGGACGATATCGACTTGTAGTATTTCAGTGTTTTGACTCAAGGTCATCACACTTTAACTCTAACACATCGGTTATCGTACCAGAGGTGCTCAATAACCTAACTTGTAATGTTTAGGGTGGCGTTTGCACGCCACGTGGTATCGCCATGAGTGTCCAGTCCAAGTTTTAAGTTAGATTAATTTTACTGTAATCTTTTCCATTTCCGCTTCGTTTTGCCAAAGTATAAGGTGTCGCTTAATAAAGTGGTATTTCTCTAAAGTTATAGGAGATTGCAGGGATACAATTAGTTTATTTAGGAGACTCTTCATCTTGGAGTTTAACACAATTTCCACTTTGACTTTGCTTCCTCGGCTCTCACAGCCTAAGCTGTACAGAAATGTTTCTTCTAGTGCCAACTCGGGCCAAGAGAACAGTGTGTTGACTGTAGGACAGCTCATGGTGAAGTGATGCGATACTCCAGCGTACCACCTCACCTTCCCCCACCACTGTGACCTTCCCCCACTCCTGCTGTTTCCCCCACCTCTTTTCCCTTGACTCATGCGCTACAAGCAGTCTCTCAGTATTGTGCGAACTTTTGTGAGGTGAAGCCATGTCGCAGGACACTTTAGGTAAGAAACTTAGCCGTGTTAAGACTTTATTAGTTGCTCACTGTCCACCACTCAAAGTTAAGAGAGTTTCAACTTTAGCTAAGTGGCGCAAACTGTTGCGCGGACACCCTAAGTTTTATACCAAACAGACTAATGTCAGTTTTACTGATGAAGATTTGTTTAATATATTGGATGAAATGACTTTTCCTTGCAAAATTCAGTTAGTTACTCCCATTCCTGACAGTTTAGAGTCTTAGTCTCTCAAGCCAATATACCTAGCGTACACAGAGCCTGACAGTCAGTCACTCGGTGGCTGTCGTGGGGTGCGCATCGGTGTCGGCGCTCCGTTGTTAGGTTTTCAAGGTCACAGTAATATCAAATTGTTGGTGTTGTTCTGGTTCAAGGTCACCTGAGGGATAACCGATTGCCCATTTAGGCAGGGTCATGTCAGAAACTCGAGTTTAACTTGGCACTTTTGCCGTTTCTCGTCGGAAATTCGCTCCAAGTGGTCAAGGTCACGGGGACTCTGACTGAAACTCGGAGCGTAGTGCGAGAAACGGCAAAAGTGCCAAAAAATTTTAAGTTTCGGCGTGACCTTGACCTCAGTGGCGTCGGTGACGTCATTTTGATGACGTAAGGGGTGATGACGTCATCAGCACGTCATTTCTGTGACGTCATGGGTGTGACGTCATAGAAATGACGTCATTAGTGATGACGTCATCGATGACGCAATCGATGACGTCATCGATGACGTCATCGGTGAGGTCATTGACCTCGATGACGTCATCCCTCAGGTGACCTTGAACTGGGCCAGCACCAACAATTTGACACTACTGTTATCTATTTAAAGAAGCTTAATTTAGGGACATTAAGTCATAGCATCCCAAAATCAAGAACCCACTGTGTAACTAATGTCTTTATTTCACATGACAATGAATTTTTATGGTACAATGAAGGATTTCCAAGTAGCACAGTAGTCATTAATCAAATCATTCATTGTTATTCCACTACTTGCTTTCTTATGTACCCATACAGTGCCATAAAACCGGTCCCCCAAATAAAAATCCCTAGTGTCCACCACATTACCCACAGAAGCAGTATGCTAAATTTTGCAAAATAGAAATTAATTATTGACGGCGCACGGGAGGAAAAGTCATAGAAGGGTAGTAGTAGGCTGATAGTGATAGGGATGCTTCTTATAATGCCTCTTGACTCTACCGCGGTTCATCACCCCCATCAATGCTTTAAAAGACCTGCGACGTACTGAAAGATAGTGTAAAGGAACTTTTCGGTCACTTTTAAAGTAGGATGGCCACTCCGAGAGTTATCATTAATATTATCTACAGTTTGAGCCTGCTCACTTCAGCTTCATGATTGGTAGTGAGTTATCCCTTTTTGGGCTTCTAATGAACTCCCGAGAAAAGAATCGACCAAGGCCACTTCTTCACTAGAGGGTCCACGCGCCAAACTAACATTTGGGATGGCAATCCATAAAGAATTCTCCCCCATATAATTGCCAAAATAATTATTTTCTAATTTGGGTGAATTCCAACATAAAAATGAGAACTAGGACGATGTTCAGTGAGTATAAAGTTTAGTACACTTCGTGAACCTCCTTTCAAATCCAAAGGTATGATCGCTCTGACCATGGTTAAAAATATCAATAACTATGCTGGATTTATGGAAATAATGGATAAGTTGATGATGATAAAAGATCAAAGGTGATAAAAGTTCATTTGGCAAAGATTAGAAATGGAGCTAGTAAAATTCGTTTTGTGTAATTTGAAAACATTGACAAGGGAACATCCATGGAATAATAGTCATGTTTAAGTGTAGCTTTTAAAGATTAACAATAACCAACATGAAATCACAACTGAACTTAGAACCATCAACTTTCACAAAAAGAACACTCCCACGGCCAGTGACGTATGACATTATTTTATTCCTTTACGCGGCATCAAGGCGAAACCTAATGGGACTTACTGCTTCAAAAGCTATCGGTATTTATCATATTCAGAGTATTATAACATTATTCATACGGGGTGTCCCATGAAGAGGTTTAAACGTCTGATTTTTCTTCACTTGCTCAAAGCCTCTTGTTGTTGTTGTTAGTGGTGGATAAGGAGACCCCGGCCGAACCGTTGAGCACGTCTGCCTCTAATGGGCATTTTGCGCAAGCCCCCGGAAGGATGGGATATTGAAGGAAGAGAAAGGGTGAGGCACGGGACAGACTGTCCACTCATGTTCCAGCTGGGTTTTTATGCGCGTCGCACTCCTCTCCCCCTGCTGTCTTAAACATATGTTCCAGCTAGGGGTTTCCATGCCCATAGCATTTCTACTCACCCCCTGCCGTCTACATATATTTCAGCTAGGGATTAACCATGCAGTTCGCATTAACCCCAAGCTGTCTTGAACATGAATGAGGTTTGAAGGAAGGGAAATTGTCATTGTGGACAGCCAAAAGACTTACCATAGTGTTATGACAACTTCTTTTGCTGTACCCAATGTCAACTTCGCAACAAGTATAAACCAGTTTTAAAGTTGTCCTGGGATAAGCCTCTTGTAATCCAACAACCACCAAGTAGAAAATTCTAAGTGCGAATGCCTCACTTCATTAGAATGGGACGATTGCAAGATGCTACAAACCAAAACCCAGTTCTTTTATTGTTTTTAATCAAAGTTTTTTGATATGCCACCAATTTGCTTATACAAATGTTAGTTAGCTGAACTGTTTACAGAATGTTTTTAAAACCTACTTTATAAATTGTGTAGTGTTTCAAAATGTTTGGTTAATAACTGGGCGAATAATATAAAATCAAAGATTTAAACCTCATTGTGGGACATTGTGTTTACCGTGGGGAAAACAGTTTTTAGAATCATCAAAAAGGTTCGCCTCTCTTGAGTAAAGAAAATAAGACCCCCAAAGAAAATAAAGAACCACAAAGCCTTAACCATAGAATCCCAATTTAGATTTAGCGGAGTTGCATTTCTAATTACCTAGCCCTTTTTTTGATTAACAGAATACATTAGGGTCTTGAATTAATTGTAATAATCTCATAAAAGGTCATCCTATAATGCCGAGTTAAAAAAGGCTTATTTCTTTTCAAGACGAACACATTCGCTTCGCTCACTCTCATTCTTGATGAGCTTTAGTATAGGCCTAAATGTGCTACACTCTGGTATTTATTGCTGAGTGTAATTAGAATCCCCGTGTTAAATATTCAACTTGACATTCTACTAATATACACCAGAGTGCCGAACCCGTAGGCCTACATTGAAACAGTATGAAAGGCGAGTGAGTGAAGCGAACGAGCACAATGTGAAGGCGAGAGCTCAGCAAACGGGCTCGTTTTGGTCTTGAGCAAGCCTTTTGGCACTTGGCATTTAGCGCACCGTCTGAAACTGATTCACCGTCTGAAAACCGACTTTACAGAATTGTTTAAGTTTGCTGAACAAATGCTCGGCCCCCAGGTACTCAATAATAATATAAAAATGCTTTTATCTTCTCATATAAAACCGAAGGGAAAATTCAAATACACTGTTCAGACCGGTAGATTAATTAATTAATTGTGTTTTCAATGAAAATTCTAAGTAGTGTAACAATACCAAAACTAAAAAAATAACTAAACCACAACCTTTGAAGCGGTTCGTATCATCGCCTTTCTTGTTTATTACGAAGGCTCAGAGGTAGCAGTTTCATAAGAGGTAAACGATAAACTTCACTCGCAACCTAAAACGAACTGACGTCCAGAAAACGTTACCGAGTTCTCGGGAGCTTCTCTTCAAACGACGGCCTGTATCACAGTTCTCGGAAACACGAATGGAAACATGATTCAATGTAAAAGAGAAATAATATATGAAGAAGAATTTAGACGTAAGTGAAATTGCACTTTCTGACGCCTGCCTGTCTCAATTTACCTTACTGGTGTAATATAGTCGTAAAACGCGCTTTACTTTTGTATGAGTGTTCTAAGAATCTGTCAACAGGTTTTCTTCCATTAGCTGATGGCACGGGTATAACATTAAGTTTTGTCCTTTCTGAGGTAACTTCAATCATGTTAAACATAAATTAAAAAAAAATTAATATATATAACAAAATATTTTGAAGCAGTTCCTTTTTTTATTATCGTATAAAAATAAATGTCAATGGCATTTTAAGGATTGCCGTTGATTAATGTTTGTTGGATTTTATTTCCTTTTAAAATTAAAGAAAAAAATAGATGTTTGCATTATATAATTACTATCTTAAAGGCATGATCGTTGTTTACCACGTTTAATTTAATTAGACAAATGTATCAGGTATTATAAGCGAGAATCTCTCTATTCCTTAGGGGATGAAGGAAGAAGGTTTGCAAGTGAATTAGTTTCAAATGTTATAAAATTTAAAAGGAATAAGAATTTGTTACATGACGATGAAAATAAAATATAAAGTTTAATTCGATTAATTTATTTTTACCACAGTTATCAAGGTAATCCGTTTTACTTTGACATTATTAAACTCATATTTTGTTACAAAGGAATTATTACCAGCTGCTTATATTGCTGCAAATTTAAGGAGAGTACGAAGCAAAGATTTTTTACATTACATCCAAATATGATTTTATTAGATTGGTAATAAAGGAACTGAGCTAAACAGTAAGTAGTAGAAAAAATCAGGTTATTACTTGTTGTATTTTAAAACCAAAATACAATACTGGCCAAATTCAACACGTTAGTGAAAAACACGTGTAGCACAACTAATGTTGTCTAAATTTCACAGCAGGGATTTGATTTCTTATATAATATTTTAATAGGTGACATAACAAAATTAAATCGCGAGCATTATAGATAGTACCAGGGGGGGCCGAGCTCAAGCTTGGTAAAATTATTACTTTCGTTCTCACACAAAACTCGTTCGCTCCGCTCACTCTCCCTCTACCATTTTGAAGACGAGCTCGCTCGCTTCACTCACTCGCCAGGCCGAAGGGTTTGGTATAATTTTCCATTAAAGATATAACACATAGGTTTATATCTACAGTTATTCAGCTGATTTTTGTTCAATCAATGAACTCTCCATAAGGATAACATGGAAACTTTAAAGGGCTCTAGCGCGAAAACCGGATTTTCCAAATTATAGGACCAGCTACAATCGATTTCTGGTGGCCAAAACTCCCACATTCAATAAAAAAAATAAAAAATCCTTGGAGCGAAAAAACTTTGCCCGTACAAACAGAGCTTGTTTTAGAGTATAAGATTGCTGGATAGAATTCCCGAACACAACAATTATGCGATACAACGGCAGCTAACAACACGACCGATAAGTTAGCCCCTTAAAGGTACAGCTGATTTCGGTTGCTGCAAGAAATCGAAAACCTAAATCAAAAACATTCTATAAATAAATGTGTTTAATCATCCCAGCTCCCAAAAAGCAAGTCCGCATTAAAAAGGTTTTCCAAACGCACTTCCATTCCATCGACTCTGAAAGGATCAATAACGTAATCTGAATTATAAAACCCCTCTGATTTCCCAAATTATAACTGTACGAAAAGAAATGCCTGGATAAACTGAACTCACTCGATATAAAGCAGGCGTGTCAGTCGATTTCGTCGCTTTATCAAGTAATTCGACATAATATTGAAATGTAGCGGGGGCAGGCGAGTCGATAAGGTTAGTTTTGGTCCTCGCCGCAGCAGCAGCACAGCAGCACTGGCCTCAGCACGCCCACGCCAACTTCGATATCACAGCCATTACTGTATTCATGTTTATCCTGTATTATTTGTGATGCAAGAGTATAATGTATTGATTTTATATTAAATAACTGGAGGAACTTATGTTTATTATTTTAGTAAAGTATGAGGAATGTATTTTACAATAGAGGCTGCATAACACGCAGACTAAATTTATTGATTTTCTTTAAATGTAACTGACATTTTAAATTGGCGGGGTTAGTCGTTGATGTGTAGTTTATTTGAATTGCTTACGAAATTCAAAGTAATCAAAATCAATGACTCGGGTCCTTAAAAATACTGATCATTCAAATCAGGCATAAGTTTTCAGGTGATAATTGCTGATTTGATTCTTACAACAACCTGACAAGGTCTTGGTTCCGTTGAAAATCATTGAAAAATATTTGATAAATGACACATCTTAGTGAATATAAAGACAAACTTTAAAGCATGGCTCGCCCTAAGGTGCATCATCCAACATCCTAAAAATAATAGTTGTCTCCATCACTCCTAAGTGACGGTCACTAGTTAAAATTTTCGAGGAATTAAATTCGAACCTATGTCTTGTTTGACAAAGTTAAAAAACTTAATTTACAAACAATTTTGGGCAGCGAATAAAGTATATCATATACTATATATACTCACATATCCAAGCAAGGCTGTAGGTTTAAGATATAACTACTATTTATTAAATGTTACTAGTAAACAACAAGTTGCAACACCTCCACAAAAAATCCAGTACTTTCAATGAAGTTAAATTGTAAACATTTTACTTTTTCAACATTCCGCAATACGATGAAGGAGAGGTTGAAAACACTCCATCCGAGATACCCAATGTGTTTCGAGTGTGGAATGTTTTTGTTTTCCAGTTGCGACTTTTTGGCGTCGTTAGAGTCTTCTTCAGCTTGTTTCCTTTCTCGATTTCAAATATAAATATATCACTCGTTAAAACTAACATTTTGTCGCTTCCCGTAATTTCTGTGACACAATGATAATCAACAAAAAATTTGTTTTTTAATATTATAATTTTGGCTTTTAGGTTTGAATACTTATGATAAAAATATGTGGTATCTTAAAGAATTATTTCATGTCCCACATGTAATCAAATTCCGGTCCTGATTTCAGGCCAACTTAAAAAATTGTTTTCATTACTCTGAACACGAAAGTACATTTCCTAAACATTGATATTATTATCTGGACAGCGATAACAAACATAACCGAATCCCTCATATTTATCAATTATACGTCAATTATAAGTACAAAATCATCGATGTATAGAATTGTAGTTCCCTTCTTTCGTGCAATCTATTAAGGTAACTGCACCAGTAGTGGACACTGTGCCAGTAGTGTACACTTTAGACTTTTAAAGGTAGTAATTACCTTATTTTTCAACTAAAACTTATGTTTTTTTGTTGAAATAATCTTTAATTATTATTTTCTTGTTTATAAACAAAGGTTATAAAATTATGCTTCATTTTAAAGCGCTTAAGAGTAATTTTTATTTGAGGCCCACTTAATTTTGCGATGGAAAAGGTCACCCTTATTCAAGTTGATAATTAGGTTAGTTTGGAATTACTTAAGTTAGTAAGACTTAAAGATATATAGGTTTATAAACTGTAAAAATCTGTAATAACAAAAAAATTTGGATAACTGTTTTCTTGCCGCTACTGGTACATGCTCTTTTTTTTACTGTCCACCACTGGGCATGTGCATCACTTTATTTTATAGGTTCATACATGGTTATTTTATTCTGGAAACTACATTTTTTATTGATAATTTAGTTACAACTTTAATCAGCTTTCATCTCAATGCATTAAAACCATTGTAGGTATTCAAATTTACCAGCAATTAGGTGTCAAACTCATTCCTCACCTTAAAATAGACTGACCAAGAATGGTGTGACGTGAATGATCCTTGTTGCCATGACAACGATATAAACAGCCTCCCTGCCTGGGACCTTGGCCGGGTGGGATGATGAAGGACAACGTGGGGCACTGTAGGACAATGTAGGAAAAATAATACAATGCTTACAAATTTGAAGAGAGTGAACTATATTAAGGTTCACTATAATAGACTGATGGAAATTTAAACATCTGTGTTCCCCCTCACCAGATTTCTTGCCCCTCACCACCTCTCGCCCTGCATTGTTGTCATTTGTTGTTATGTTCACCATGTGAAGTACAGTATATAAACATGTTTTTGTCATTCTGCTATGTTCACAACAAATTCACCTATGTTTTGTTATCTAAATACTAAGAAAAATGTAGCTTTTTTGTTCTAGGCCTAAAAAAATCATCTGTGATATTTTGTAAGTCCTAGAAAACGAGGTTAAATTACAAAATAGAGTGATAAACACTTATCAATTTTTTTATCCCCTGTTGATTTGCACCATTTTACCCACAATACCCCGCCGTTTCCTTGGTAACCATCCTACACCTTCTTACTCTTGTTACCTTGGTAACCAGTTTTAGATATTCTGATTGGCTGCAATAAGCTTAAAATATCACAGGTTATACTTATAAAACATCTGATTATATCTAGGTTGTTTTTAAAACGGGTGAGTTGGTGGCGTAGTGGTTAGCGCCGGACTTCCGGACCATGGCAGTGCGTTCGTGGGTCCGAATTCGCGTTCTATTAGTGACTTTTACCAGTACCATTCACCTTACGACTATATTTTTTGGGTTTCACTCACCTATTTAGGTTGTCGTCAGCTTGGGACTTGTTAGGTACCGTACAAAAACACAACACAAAAACACGAAAAAACACTTATCGTCCTAAAGCTAACGAAAAAACACCGACGTTTCGCGGGACCGAAACTATAATTAAACGTCCCGCTTCCTCAGGGTAGACTTGAAATTTTGTTTTTGTCCCGCACGCGTGCCGAACGCCGAACCACGACTCGTTTTTTACAACTCACATGTAAATCGGCCAAGTACAAGTCTCAGACGAACTGTCAAAAGGTGTGTTTTACCTTACTGTTTTAAATATACTAGTGAAATTCAAAGTTTTGTTCATATCATATTAAAAAAATAAATGTTAATAATGTGTATTACTTACTTTGTAAACATAACCTCAAAACGGTTTAAACTGTCAGTTAAAATGTTTCACGGTTCAAAGTATAATTACGCATTATGATGAAAAACGTTATTCATTTCTCGGAGCAAAGGTGATTTTTTGGTGCTTAATCGTGTTTTAAATATAACCAAGTAATATGACCAACAAAAATTAAATTTCAGTCTTATTTTATGCTATTAACTGGTAGGTTACATCACAGTGATCGTTGCAGCAGGACTTCCAAGAATAATCCACGAGTTAATTGAAACCACGACCTTTTTAGAACGGACTACCTGGAAATTTAAATTATATCGTATATTTAGTAATAATATCGTTTTTATATTAACCTGGGAGAGACGTTTTGCAAAATTAATTTATTTTCATGCTGAACTTAATTATTATTTGAAATTTTCTTGTGGTTGTGAGTTTTTCTAGTTCTTCCAACAGATTTTCCATTATAATACTGATTTGCTTGTTAATGAAACAGGATTTTTCAGGATCTTATTCTGACGATCTTCAGGTGGATGATAAGACTTTGTAATACACTATATTACAGCTTTGATCTAATATCAACTGTTTTAAGTGTTTGTTTTCCATGAATGTTATATGTATAATCATTTATATTTTATTGCAACCATTTCGTTTGTAGTTAGTTTAAGAATTATTTGAGGTCACCAAAAGGGGAAAGAAGTCATTATAGGCAATGATATAAAGCTTTAGTTATTTAAATTGACTACTAAAATCAGAGTATTTTTTTCAAACGGTTTGTCATGTTAATTTAAATAAGAAAGAATACACCAGAGACTCCTAAACACAAATTTTTTTATTCGCTCTATAGATCTTTTATTGTATCTGTTTTCATGTAAAAACATAATACACTAAGTCACGATTGTAGGTAATATACAGGAGGTAATGAAGTAGGCCTAATATAAAAAAGGAAAAAGCCCTCACTCACTGACTCCCTCATTCATCACTAATTCTTCAACTTCCCGACTAGCTAGCGGGCTGAAATTTGGTATACTCATTCTTTAGGCTTAAAATAGGAAAGTCTGATTATTTTCATATTAATATTCACAAGGGGTACGCTCCAGACGTCCTCAAAATTATCATGTTATTCTTATGGAAGCAACATTTTTGTATTCAAACATATTATTACTTAAAGGATAATTAATTTTATATAAAGCTGTTCTCATTTAAATTATTGAGGGAAGATAGGTAATAAAAAAACTAGACGAAATTACAGACTTGCGGCGAGTGAGCGTAGCGAACGAGCTAAACCTTACTGGGAGTGAACGTAGCGAACGAGCTAAACCTTACTGGGAGTGAGCGTAGCAAACGAGCTAAACCTTACTGTGAGTGAACGTAGCAAACGAGCTAAAACTGATCGGGAATGAGGGCATCGAACGAGCTCACCTGAAGGGCAAAAAATTTCTCAAGTTTGCATTGCGAAGCATGCCGGGTAAGCTAGTTAAGTAATAAAGTAGTGTTTGAACAATTAATTGTATGTAGTTGATTCAGGCAGATTTTGTAAAGTTCGCACAGCATTAAATAACTTAATCAAGTTGGTATGTTTCCGAATTCCATTTAAATAGCTTGGTTTTTATTACAAAAAATTACAGAAAAACTTTTAAATATTAAAAATTTAAATTTTGAAAGAATGAATCATCAAAGAATAAAAACCAATGTGAAAACAATGTCATATCTTGCTAAGGATAACCAAATGGATATACATTACTTTTCCAAAAGTCAAAAGTTACAAACAAGGTGGTATATGGACATGAAAACTCTATGTATGAGTTATCTTTGTGGTTACATTTGTAAACAAGACCGAAGACAACCGCTGGTCCTGAATCGATTGGAACGCCGATTTTGTTAAGGGATCGTGTCAGAGTGGGGGGGTGGGGGGGTTACGTTGTCTGGGGGGGGGGGGGGGGGGGGGGGGGGCAGGAGCGCCACAATGTCGCGACACACCGGCGTTACCAACTATCCGAAAATAGCCCGGGGCTGTAAATAGGGCGCCCGAACAGGGTCTTCGAGAATAACACCACCTTCTGAATATATCTGGCGGAAGATATGCCAAATTGAAGACAACGGATGAAGAAAAGTGAACATAATAATTTTGGATTAGTGTCACGGGGAACTCGGCATTTTTTATTGTTGGCTCAGTAAGACCTAAAATCGGGCTATGATTAATTCGTTTTGACGTCCGCAAAAACTAAAGTACATACCGTTAAATTCATGGTCTTTTAAAAGGTCCGATTTAGAACCCATAAGAATGGTTATAATTTGGTTGGATATTAAAAGTACATTTGAGAAGAAGAGTATTGTGAACAGTAATAAGATTTTTTAACCACAAAAATTGGGTTTGAAACAGTTACAAGGATTGAATAAATATGTGTGTCGAGCAATTTGTAATCATAGGGGGTTGCATTGGAACTTAAAATCTGGTGGAAATAATTCGACGTATTATTTTTATTAGAAGTAAAAAAATCGATCGCTAGAAATATAAATTTTATTTGATTTTTTATTATTTTTACGCTCATTTAACTAGCTAGTACCAGGGGGACCGAGCTTAAGCTGGGTAAAATTATTATTTTCGATCTCACTAAGCTCATTCGCTCCGCTCACTCGCCCTCTTCCATGTTAAAGGCAAGCTCGTTCGCTTCGCTCACTCGCCAAACCGAAGGGTGCTGCACTTTGGTATAATTTTCTTAAACTACAGGTTATAGATGTAACACATTGGTTTATATCTACAATCTACAGTTATTAGCTGATTTTTGTTCAATTAATTAAATCTCCATAAGGATAACATGGAAACTTTGAAGGACTCTAGAACGAAAACCGGATTTTTCCCAGACATGGTGGCCAAGACCCCCCCCCCCCCCCCCCCCATATTCAATAAAAAATAAAAAATCCTTGGTGCGAAGAAAACTTTGCCCTACAAACAGAGCTTGTTTTAGAGAATAAGATTACTAAATAACAAACTAACATAATAGCATAACGAGGTATTATTTTGATGGAAGCAAAATAAATAAGATAATTACACTCAAGATCCTTTTAAAACGATTTCAATTAGTATTGAGAATATAATTTTTTATACAGCAAAAAATTTGTATTGGATTACAAATCAATTGAAAGATAACCAAAAACTGTCAATACTTTTTATCGATGAATATATTTCGCAATTATTTGTTAAATGATTTTATAACACAACTATGTTTCAACTCTTGTCTTAAGTTGTTTTAAGTAACCTTGTTTTGTTTTAATTCTCTCAAACAACCACAACGTAACCGGTAATATCTTTATAAATACTGGGGGTTATGTGTGAAGGTTAGTTAGACGGTATGGCAGAAGTGGTGTAGTCGTTGTCGGAATTGACTATTTTTGATCCGAAGCTCCGCCAGCCGAGACGGCGCCTCCCCGGTAGCATCGACCCCAAAATCTCTCCACAAACAGCCCGCCGCATTAATGTGCCATCGGCTACTACAAATGTATTTGATGACGTTTCAGGAATTCGTTTACAAAATTTAATCTGTAAAAATCTATACTTATTTTAGGAATTCGTTTATAAAATTTAATCTGTA
Source organism: Neoaliturus tenellus (assembly GCA_030545055.2). Classification (NCBI taxonomy): domain Eukaryota; kingdom Metazoa; phylum Arthropoda; class Insecta; order Hemiptera; family Cicadellidae; genus Neoaliturus; species Neoaliturus tenellus. The sequence goes on along the minus strand of CM061537.1, from coordinate 20,132,605 downwards.
AATAATTAATACGCTAAGGCTATTTTGTTAAGAGACCTCCTCTTAAAATTTCCAACCGATTTTCAATTTTTTTTTTGTGTGTCGTTGGAAAGGGCTTGGTTTGTAGTGTTTTCCGGAAAAAAATTGGTGAAAATTGGCGTTTAAATAAAAATGCTTTTCATAATTGAATTTGAAAATCTCCCATTAGAATAACATAGGGATTGAGTTGAGCATTTAAAACATCAGTAACGTACAATTGTAAAAAGTGTAGTTTTGTGTACTGATAATCACTTTATTGGATTTGATGGTAGTATTGAGTTTACGACTAAAAGTAATACTTTTAGCAAAGACATTGTGATAGTATACATTTAACTGCTCGATTCGAGCAACAAGTAAATTAGTTGATCTTCATCCCATTGTTTTAAATCAGTACATTTGTACTGACCTTGTGGTAACTTCAAATTTCATTCAAACTCGCACTAATATGTTATGTCTTACAAGACTTTATGAGAGTTTATTAAAAAGTAAAATATTTAAAATTAATAGATTAGAAAATAATGGTTACAAAGAATATTACAAAAGTTTTTATTATTCTGTCCCACATAAAATGACGGTATAGTTTAAATATATACTCATAAATCAATAAATCACTGTATCACTATATTACTATTTTGAGACAGGGACCTCACATAGTGGGTATTTTAACCTGAATATGAATGAGAAATGAGTTGTAGGATTGTGGCGCGATCTTGTAGTCTTGTTACTGACTAAGCCGACATTCTCCTTAGACAGGACTGTTAATTAATAGCCCAACAGCCAATGGTATCTAGGGACCTACAGTTTTACGTGGATCCGAACCATAGTTTCAACCTCAATATACAAATTGGTCTAATTATGAGAATGGTCTTTATGGATGAACTAGTATTCACTGGACGTTAATCCCCACTAGGGAATATCGCATCCACAAGCCATCACTTATAACCACCCACAATTCTTGACCTCAAAGTAGCTGGATTACAGGACGACGTAAAACTTATTTACAGCTATATTAATTTATTATCGCTCCTTATATTTGATCTCTAGCTGTATTTAATAGGGCTAACTTTTTTTTATTTGTTATCCTATACTATAATAAGAGCAATTTCTGAAGGGATGTGTGTTCCACGATCTCGAGATCTACAGGTTAGATTTTGCTTAAACTTTGCATTTTAGTGTGTTTTGGCCCCAAAAATAAGTTTAGAATCAGCCTCAATCCCAGGAAAAATCGAATTTGGTCTATATTTAAGTTAAAAATCATATTTTAAACAAGGTATTAAGGTAAGGTATTGGTCTTATGGTTTGCTATTTTGGTAACGAAATAACAACGAAAGGTATACAAAAATAAAGGAACAACAATGTTAAGGCAGACCTTTTGAAACAGCTGTTAATTGTGAAGAGGTATAGTTGGTTGTTGGTGGAAATTTAATAGCTGTATTACCATGACACTATAATATAGTGTCATATAATTTCGTTTTATATTATAAAACCTTACGAGCAGGGCTCGGTTAACCTGGTACTGCTAGATAGAAATACGAATTTATAATTTTTTCCGTCTTTCCGACAAATTATTCAATGCCATCGATAAGTAGTGGGACAGTTTGTAACGGAATACACAAGTCGCTACCTAATGACAGGTTGACCGCTAGTATCGGCTACAAAGTTATAATTATTAAGTAGACGACGCCGGCGTCACCGGCGAACCATCGACCGAGCTATTCTGGTCCTGATCAACCCCCGGCATTACAGATAACAGCGCAATTTGCAACCACAAATAGCCCCTCTTCGTGGTTGCTCGCTGATAACTAAATATTTATGTAAGAAAATGCTGACATTGTAATACTTGCGTTTAAAGAGACCCGGAATAACTTTGGTGGTCTCACGAAGTCAAAGTGACTTAGTAATTGTTTATGGGATCTCAGATTAAGAGAGAGGATTACTGTATAAAAGACTTAGGTTATTTAAATCTATTTTAGTTTTTTTTTCTATTTTGAATCCATATTGATCTCAAATGGTTCCAACTTTAATCAACTTTGAACTATTATAGCTCTAGCCAGTTAATAGAATTAGAAATCAAATTATGTTGAATTAACAGAAAAGTTCCTACCTTTAATATGTAATAGTAATTCACATCTATGTTCTTAATTCGTTGAGCCTTTCGTCTGTTACATCCTTTTTCCTCACTTGACTTTCGTAACAGATTTTTGAGATTGACGTGTCATTTTAAATCTTGTGATCTAGCGTGAGTGCGAATGATGATTAAAAAGGTAATTTCGTTTTGGGCTTCACCCCCTAGCCTTTGTTTTAATTTTTAGAAAGCATTTTAAAATTCTGACTAAATTTCATTATACGATTAAATGGGAACTGTAAATCAAAAGCTGATTACCTTCAAATGAATTTTTAAGTCAAATTGTAAACGACAATATCGTCTGTCACTGCATAATCTACATACATATCTATAACTAAATATACATATTTAATAGGCGAAAATATTTTTGTGCAAGGAACTCCTCCTAAAGTTTTCAATTGTTTATAATGATTTTGGTGTCATTTGATAGAAATTGTTTCTAAAGTAAATTGGTAAGTATCCATTTAAATGTAAGGGCCCTGAATGCCCTTAAATTTCTCAATTTCCCCATTAGAATAACATTTGTAAGTAAATTAAAAGATTTTCAAGATTAACAGTTGTAACAAGAAAACAAACACACTAACGAGAACATCTGTCTATTCATACCAAAGAAGTTATGTTAAATAATGAAAGATACAGTGAAAGACAAACTGCACTAAAAAAGCCTGACCATTAAAAAATATCCAAACAAAACTGCTCAATTTCGAGCAATAAGTACACTAGTTGATTAAAAAGCCTTACAATTCCTACGAAATGCACTGTGAGTTTCTCACAAACAGAGAGAAATATATATAAAAAAATACTCAGTTTGCCCACGGGCTCCCTATTTTTTGTTTTGTAATAAAAAATGCAATTATTAAAGTGTAGTTACCACTTAAAACTAAGATTAAGAAAACAATTGTAAATTGGGGAAAACGTAATTATAAATTTACGTGACATTGCATTATTGAAAAAAATTAATTATAAAAATAATTTGTTCATAAATCATTTCAAACGCGCAACAAGCTTTCATAGCGCCTACATTTCTGAGGAAGCAATTCAAGTGCTTCATCAGTTTTGCGTCAAGCGCTGCGCCGGCGCCGTAGCTCTGGACGAGGTAGAAAATTTAAAATGGTGTATACCGTTTATATGCAAATAAATAAATAAAAAATAAATAAAGCGTGTACCATGAAATTTGCAAGTTTTTACTCAATCACTGTACAAATATAGTATTTTTCACCTATAATTTTTATCTCGTCGAATAACACGTCTTAATGAGACTAGGATTAAGCCCAATTTACTAGTTTATTTGTCAAATGCCACTCACTCACGTTATCAGAGAGTCTCCAAAACTGTTAGGTCCACTGGGTTGAGATTTGCAAGGGACGCTCCTCTTTCCTCATAGTTGCTCATTAAGAAACGAGTTTGCGAGCAGTTAGAACCCTTGTGGATGCCCCTTTTGATGCACACTGCAAGCCTATTTTTATTTCAGAAAGGATAATGATAGTTTTTGGCTTGTTTGTTTTTGCATGTATTGTACAAATGAAGAAAGTGCATGAAAACTTTGAGTTAAGAAGCAGTTATCACGGGTACAATACGAGATCTAATAACATGCTTGGTGTCCCATATGTAAAGTTAAGTAAAGTTCAAACAGTTCCTGTATGCTTAGTATTAAGTTTTTTAATAGGATTCCTGTCAAGGCTCGGAATCAGCCCTTTTCAAAATTTGAAAAAAAATTGAGGGGATTATTATTGGCCTACCCAATATACTCCATTCAGGAGTTTTTTTAGATACCAGCAGCTGAAGTAAGTACCTTTTTTGGTAGGTAATGTTTGATTTTTTGTTTTGGTTTGACTTGCCTGTGTGAGCTTGTTTTTATTTGCTTGAACTTGCATGTAGCATGTCATTTCTTTTGAATTTTGCATGGTTTGCAAACTGTAGATAAATTAGAATTAAGGATTATGACGATGTCCAGTGCATGTTTGTAATGCTTGACGACATAATAAATATTGCTTATTGCTTATTGCTTATTGAAATTCCTTCAGGGTTTCCATCTCACAGAACTTCAAAGTTTCAATATAATTCTTATAGATGAAGATTTATTTTGATTTAGCTGTGATAAGACTAGCTCATTATGGTTGATACAGTGATAAGATATCGATGACTGAACATCTACTGCCAACAGCGTCATATGTAGCCTACTGTATATGAACATGAACTTCGGTCGGTGTTAGGGAACAAAAAAAGTAGTAACAGAAAGTAACAACAGAAATAGCTCTACTGTACATAAATAAAGTAGTTCTATATTTGGAGTTTATTGACGTGGTTTCGTCCTTCTTTTGATTTCTACGCCTTTATTATAAAGATATTATTGTTAATCCTAAGGAAGTAAGACTACATAAACAGTGTTTTAAGTGTTTTTATAAAATGTTGAGCTAAAAATCTCTGAGTATTGGATAGATTTGGACTGACAAGACTTCAGGTGCTGTTTGCCAACACTCAAGACATTGTTTCAAGAAATTTTAATGAAAAGTACTAAAACATAAAAGAAACCCCGTTTTAATCTACTTTATATACGGTAGATAAATTAAGATTTTCAAAGTTTTTCAAATCTGGAACTGTCAGTGAAAAGCTTCTTGATTTCTTAGAGAACTTGGATGAAGGAGTTTGAATGTTAAAGTAAAAATTTTTGGTAGAAGTAAAATGGTTGAAGATTTTTAATAACAGTGATAACTATGAGCCATTCTACTGTCATATTGTCAAAAACCACTCAATCATGGTTTTCTGTAATGCAAAACAGTAATACAACGGTAACACAATTTTTTCAATACTTAACATTTAAGTTATTGTATTTATGTTTTTATGAAGCACGGGGTAATAGCTTGTGTTTAAATGATAAAAAATAAAAAAAATTCTAAAACGAAATGTGTATTCCTATGACATCTCTCGGAGCAATCTTGAACTGCTAGTTGCAGGTTTTGCCGCTAGAGTTCAGAAGCGGACGCTGGTAAGTAGATTTCGTCATACTGTCCAAAAATTGCCTCTGAACAATAATAGTGACCAATTTGATTTTATAATTAGTACCGGGGGACTGAGCTTATGCTCGGTAAAATAATCACTTTTATTTCTCATACAAAGTTCGTTCGCTCCGCTCACTCGCCCTCTACCTTCTGAAGACGAGCTCGTTCGCTTCGCTCACTCGCCAGACCGAAGGGTGCTGCACTTTGGTATAATTTTCCTAAACAGTTTAAAGGTTACTACAGTTAACAAAATTGATTTATATCTAAAGTCACAAGCCGATTTTTGTTCAATTTGAAAAAATCTCCATAAGGATATCATGGAAACTTTGAAGGGCTCTAAAAGGAAAACCGGATTTTTCCCAGCCATCGGACCAACTCCAATCGATTTCTCGGGACCAAAATTCTCAAATTCAACAAAAAAATAAAAAATCCTTGGAGCGAAAAAAATTTCCCATGCGTTTTATTTTTAGTACCAGGGGGACCTAGCTTATGATTGGTAAAATTTTTAAGCGTCACTCTCCTTTCTTAGACAATGCTCGTTCACTCAATGCTCGTCACTCACTTCCTTTTTTAAATGAGTTCGTTCGCTTCGCTCACTCTCCAGGTCAATAGGTGCACTTTGGTATAACTTTGTTGAAGCACGGGTTAATATGTAACACATATGTTTATATCTAAAATTATCAGCTGATTTTTCTGTTAAATTTTGTAGCTACAAAAAAAGCTCCATAAGGATAACATAAGAACTTTGAAGTTCTGTAGGACGAAAACAGGATTTTTCCCAGCCATGGGCCCAAAGCCAATCGATTCCTGCTCGCAAAACCCCCAGATAAAAAAAAAAAAAAAAAAAAAAAATACTTGGAGCGGAAAAAATTTGCCCTTGCAAACATTGCTAGTTTTAAAATATAAGATATATTCTAGGCTTACCTTATGATCCAAATAATTCTGTTTTATGGAGACCTAGGTTTCAGTGTCGAAACACTATCACCAGTCCATTGTACTTTAGACTTAAGCTACATTTTGTTTTTGTCGTTTCTCTTGTGCAGTCTTTGTCAATTCAATTTGAAGATATTTACAGGTTAAAAAGTTCACATTTAATACATTTATACACATGTGCTAACCTTACCATCCAGCAAGTTTGAGGTTAGGTTGTAACAGGCTAAGCCATGGTAATGCCAATCAGTGTCATGTATCATGTGTTAATTTAAACATCCACCTCAACAATGATAGAAATAAAACAGCAATAAAATACAGGATTGAATGAACTTAGTGATAATTTTCATGGAGATAAAGTAGACATAAAATGCAAAAAATTGCTAAAAAGAAAATTTTATTTTTGGGAAATTGAAACCAACAAAGGTAGAATTTAATATTTAATAGAATAGGTGAAGTTTCTGAAGACATTACTAAACTTACTTGAGGATATGGTTAACATTTATTGTAGTATCTGAGGCAGTTTCTATAACATAAGATAGACTATAACAACATCTGACTCTCTCCCTGATGAAATCGGTAGAGTTTATTAAATGATTAAAAACTACGAATTTCATGAAAATTAATTTTGCTAACTTTGAAAGGTCAGTTGTTAGCGAAAAACAGTCGTACCAAAATGAAGAGAGGAATCCGGTGTCCTTATATCTCATGCCAGGTCCTTAAAGGTCATGAGATCTCTGTCAGGGTTCTTAGATTTATTTCCTACTCGCTATTGCTTGTCACTGCTCCACCCGTGATTATTATACAAATAATAAAATCTCTTAATAGAGCAACAAATTCTTACTACTCATATACTAAACTCATAGTAGAGTTCATACTCATTGAAATAATAAAGTAATGTGGGCGGAGCCCTAAAGGAATTAAAAAAAAATGTTTGAGCGCCTGTGAGCGAAGAGGAACGACCATGTCACATTTCACCCCCCCCCCCCCCCCCCCCCCCCCCACAGGCCCTATTGTCAACTCAATTTGCAAAACCTTTCCCTAGTGAGCACCTATTAGCAAAGGGGAACGTACATGTAAATTTTCAACCCCCTATAGGCTCCAGAGTAGGCCTAATATTAAAGTCACTGTAGTTTGGAGCCCCAAAGAACTTTAAAAGCTATATTTGCAAAACTTTTCTTTGTGAGCATCTATGAGCAAAGAGGAACGTCCATGTCAAATTTGAACCCCGTATAGGCCCTAGAGTAATTTCAGTCATGTGGGGTGCACAGTCCTAAAATATTCTTAGTTAGTGCCTGTTAGCAGATAGAAATGTCCGCGTTAAATTTCTACCCCGTATACGATCTATGGTAATTTTGAGGTTCTGTGGGGCTAAACCCTATGGGAAATTTGCAAACCGTTTCCTAGTGAGCACCTATTAGCAAAGGAGGAACGTTCATGTAAAATTTGAACCCCGTGTAGGCCTTAGAGTAATTTCTCCTAAAGTATTAAAAAAAAAAAACTATATTTCCAAAACTTTTCTTAGTGCCTGTTAGCAAAGAGGAATGTCCACGTCAAATTTCTACACCGTTTGATCTATGGTAATTTTGAGGTTCTGTGTATCTGAGCCCTATAGGAAATTTGCAAACCGTTTCTTAGTGAGCACTCATAAGCGAAAAGGAACGTCTATTACAAAATTTAACTCCGAGGGCCCTTTACCCCTTTTGTGATTAGTTGTTTCATTTATTCGCATTTAAAATTGGCCACAAAGGTAACATGATATAGTGTCTGTAGTGGAACCCTAAAAGACATAAAAAACTATATTTGTAAAACAGTTTTTAGTAATAAGTACCTATGAACAAGTATACGAACGTCCAATCCAAATTTCCACCCTGTAAGATCTGTAGTAATTTTAAGGTTCTGTGGGGTGGACCCTTGAAGGAAAATGTGCAAAACAGTTTCTTGACTACCACCCAGAAGCATTTATTACTTTAATTTAATTTGATAATTTATTTGTTAATTTAGTGGTATGGCAGCAATGGAAGAAGGACTGCCATACTATCCTTTCCTGACTAATTAATCTGCAATTTAAATGGGAAAATGACGTTTTTATCACTACAAAACCAAAAGAGATACGGCATTAGTATAAATTACAAAGTTGCTCAGTTTAACGAAATCTTTAATGTGATGTACAAAATGGCATGAGTTTGTATTTAAGGTTTTTGAGTTTTGTTTATGTAAACATTTTCAAAAATATTAAATTTAGGAAATTTTAGTTGTTTAATAAATGGTCTTGTGACATATCATTGTAAAGCTTAGCTTATTTCAAATAAGTATTTTGAATCAGAAGTCATTATGACAAATAAAACAAGAATTAAAGGCTGTTCCGTAAATTTGTATTTTGGCAACAATAATTGACGCCATTTTAAAACGAATAAAGGTTACAAAATTCTGTTTTCACCAACATTTTTGTATAATATGACGTATGTTTGTATTTGAAATTTCCGAGATTCGAACCTGTGACCTGTGTGTGTGGGTTTTTGAGACACCCTGTATTTATACAACATTAAACATATTTATAAATTAATCCTTGGGGTCAATTTAGTGGGAAACTATTTTATCTCAAGATTGTAGGAAAACTGTTAATCTATAATCGATTTGAGACACCTTACGTGAGACACCCGGGATGTATACCATATGAAATATGTTATAATTGTTACTCGCCCTCTGAATTGTTGTGTAACAATGCAAACAAAATTAAGGTAGTTCTTGCAATGGACACTTGACTGTGCAGGTAAAATAATATAACTATCACTTTAACAGCCTCTAACGTTAAAATGGTTTCCTTTAAAATGTGGTAATATTTACGTTGTTTGGCTTATTTTGCTTTCAAGGTTGTATTGCAAGACAACATTTCAGTAGTAAACAAATAAAATAATATAATAGGATGCACATACAGTAAGAAAGTTTAAAAAAATACATCTCATAAACAAAACAATAAAATCATAAAGATCATCAAATATCTTATGTACACACCTAAGAAAGGACAAACATCAATAGTATTAAAGTACGTTTGATATCTAACATCTAAAATCAAAACTGTGATTTCATTTTAACTACTGTATGGAGGGTTTATTGTAAAATTGATTGATTAAATTTTTGATATAAAGTGGGAAAGAGAAAAATATAATGGTGGGAGGGCTTTGGTATTCTTTTCCTTGTTTAGTTTTCATCGAGCTTTACTTTGCCCGTTTGTAAATTTTGTGAATGAATTAATTTATAATTTTTATTTTTAATAACTCGTTTTCTAATCAGTTATTTACTTTAAGCACAATAATTAATTACACAATTAATGAGGTTTGGGTTCCAAAACAAAAATTTTATAACTTAAACCTCTTGGACCAAACTATTGAATGTAGACGTTGAGAATTTCTTTTTATTAATTAACTAGTACAATCATAAAATGTTTCTAGAGTGTTGTTTGATATATGGTTTTCATTTGAAATACCTCATATTCCATACTCTTAAGCTCCGTTCAAAAAAAGAGTAAGGCATTGCTATGCAATCACCACGTTTTAAATATTTAGACTTTAACGTGTAAAATTTTAGACTTTTTGTTAATGGTAATAGGACAATATATTTTTTGTGCGGGGGGTTGATGTTGTTTAACAGCAACATATAAAAGTTGCGCGTTCTCCCTGAGTAGTGCTAAAGGAACAAATTTTGAGTAGGCCTAAATGAACATCAGTTGACCGATCTCCCACCTATTCTAGCTACCACACAAAACCCGAATGGTCATTTTCAAGGCCAATTTATAAATTTAGGCTCCGTTATAAATGTTTGCATTCTAACCCACAGGATCTGAGTAGAACCAAATTTGAGTACCTTAGCATTTCAAATTGTTGATTAGATCTAAGTAGATGTCCTCACAACACAAGAAACACATATTGACTTTGTTAATAGCACGAGGACGTTAATTTTCCCCTGTATAGAACGGAGGAGGACGAGTCTACATGTTTAGTCTCGGGATCTATGGTTAAGTAATTTAGGCTGGACAGTGACGAATTTAAGTCTCCTCTAAAAATGGCAAGAGCAACATATTTGTCGTAAAAATATAGGGATTCAAAACTACGAATGTAAATGACTACAAACAGTGTTCAAAGTTCTGCCAGCCCTGGAACACCAAGCAGTGTACGTCAGTGACATTGGTGTTTTTCTGACAATCTGTGCTCAAAACTACTTTTTTGTATTTAGAGCCAAAGATCGACAGACTTTTAATTTTAACAGGTTTTCGCAAGGACTCTCCAGACTTATGATTTTGTTATAACTGGTCAACAAGTCTTACACCGGAGATTGTGACTCTCCCCACTCACAGGCTTAGGACAGTTCTCTCATCGATAGAAGTACAAACCCACTTTGCGGCCTATGTGGAACTTAAGCTGACTACATACATACATACATCCCTCGTCGTCTCGATTGACCAGCTTCTGGTATGAGACCTGTCAGCTTTCCTTTGCTTCACTTCAACTTGAGCTCCACTTATTCAGTAGTTGTCATGGCGGAATGGTAAAAGGTTAAACTTTAGGCAAGGTTAGGGTTAGATTAGGTTAGGCTGAAGGAGGTTATATCAGGTGAGGTAATAAGGCAGCTGATAAAATCGCTGTTCCAAAAGGTATTCTTTAAGTTCAAGTTTAAATCTTTTCAAATTATCTATTTTAGTGAGGTACGGAGGCAATTGTGAAATTAGCTTTAGGCCTATGTACTCAGGTCCTAGCCTGGAGAAGGACTAGGAGTCCTTCTCCAGGCCAGGCAGGTGTATAAAGATTATTACCCTAAACTAAAACAATGGTCGTTGTCAACTACATCATTCCAAAAGTTTTCAGCAAAATACACACCAGGATTGAGCCAAGAATGTGAAATCTCTACAGCGAGTTTATCGACACTATCGTCGGAGATGCAGGTTTATACGGCAATAACGTATACAGTATTATATACACTTCTAAGAGCATGTAGGGACTCCTTTAGGATCAACCTTAATCTGCACTTGAAGCCCCTAAAGGCAAAGTGGACTAACCCACAAATTTTAAATTTTGAGATTGGTATACCTGCTGGTGAATAAAAAACAGCTCTATCAGCTGGTAAAACAAGCTAAGCTCTATCAGCTGTATTTTTTCTTTCTAGAACAAAAAAAATGTTTAGTCCAAAATGCATTACCACACATTTTCTTCTAGGCAGAATGGACTAACCCATAAAATTAAGTGCAAATTTGGACTATCCCCCATTAGAACAATGTTAATCCAAATGTCATTTTGTTGTAAAGTCAAAATGGACTAAACTGTGACATGCCTTTTTTTTTGTTGCTCTATTCTCCTTTATACTCTATGTAGGTCTTAGTTCAATGAAAACATATGTTGTGTATTCCCTCCTTAATGTTTATTTACAGGTTAGAATGTTTTGACTATAGTTCGTTTTGGTGTGTAGCTTGTTTTCAGTGAATGTGGTTAAGATGAATAGGCGTAAGCGTGATAAAAAAGTCTTGTTAAACATAGTGTGAACTCTGTGGAGCTGTATTAATAAATTTTGTTTAATTTATTTAGTTTTTTTTTGCTATAAACACCACTTTAAACCAATTTTTTTAAACCAAGTTGTATTTAAATTAAAAGCAAAGTGGACTAACCTTTTGGCAAAAATGGACTAACCTTAATGTTAAAATGGACTAACCCACAATGGGCATGGAAGCAAAACGGTCTACTCAATTTTGGAAGCCATTTTGGAAAAGAAATATTGTGTTTTTTTTAAATAATTTACCAAACAATATAATGCTATGGGTTTGATCTGTCAGATTACAAAAAAGCACAATCCAGATCAACTTCTGACCTAAGATATGATTTTTTAAACTTTAGCACTTAATATCTCAAAACTTACTTTTTGGGGTTAGTCCACTTTGCCTTTAGGGGCTTCCTTTAGTGTTATGTGTTAACCAGAACAAGAAAAGTGATCCTTCCTATATAGCGGACTCTGCCGATTCAGATTCTACATAATATGATAAGAGGTTTGTTATTAAGTCATTGTTTAGCCATCATTTACTATTTTGATTTTCCTAATTCATTTTCTACTTTCTTATGCACCTGACATTGTGTATATGAGAAAGTTTATTCCGATTCTACTTCCCGAATCCCTTCCTACAACACCTCTCCTCCACACTGTACCGTAGATCTCCTTCCAGATTTGTTCCTCTGCAACTTCGCTTCACGTGCAGTTGTCCACGGTGGTGAGCGCCCATTGAGCTTCTGGGTCCGCACTTATGAATGACTCGCGATCAATATCTCGCGTCGCGACGCTCATACGCTCGCGCACGCGCATGCGCACGCCGCGCCGCCGACGCCTGCCCACCTCAGTCCGCCAACCTCCATCTTGGATGGAGAAGGTCGACTCGGCAATCTCCATATGTAAGTTGATACATTTTTATTTTTAAATACGCTCCCATCACAGATACCCCCTTTTTACCCCCCTTATTGGTTTCCATAAGGAAGACCGGTGTTCCACTAAGGTTGTCATTCATTTGGGATCCCCCTGTTCCGAATTAAGGGTGTTTACCTCACCCGACTGTTTTGGTTAAGTTGCAACAGTTACGGTAACTTATTGTTTTGGGCCACACGTGTTTTGTGGCGGGTTCAATGTTGAAATGTTTCGGTTTTGTAAAGTTTCCGAGGGAAGGGAGTGGGTAAAGTTCATGTGGGTGTTAGGGTTACGCCTTGTCAAGGTAGCATGTTGTTATAGTTGTTTACGTGAGGGTTAGTAAGGGTAACTGTTAATTGCAAATAGTAATTTTGGACTGTACCCATATGTTTCATTTATAAGTATCATGTTATTAATTAAATTAATGGAAAGAAATTTTGAATTTCATGCGAATATTACACCATAGTTGTTATATGTATGTACATAACGCTGGATACTATGAATGTATACAATTCAATATCCTAATAAAAATAAAACATAAATAAACGACACGTGTCAGAATAATTTAGTATTTTTGTCGTCATACAAGACAGTAAGAATTATACTTAGTTTTAAGAATCAGTTTAAATAACTATATTGCAGTGTATAAACGTATTGCAGTATTGTTAAAGAGTACCAGGAGGACCGAGCGTTGCTCGGTGAAATATTAGTAAATTTAAATATCAGAATAAACTTTATTGACATTTAATATGCAGTACATAAACAGCTGTTACATTTCTTTTTGAAGTTCTGAATTTACTTCTTGTTTATATGTTGTTAATTCGTTGCCAACATGGCAACCCATAAGCCCAATGTTAAAATTTTGTAATTTTAAACTTTAATTTTTAGCAAAATTAGATTTTCCCTGGGGGCGAGACCCATCTCAATCGTATTTTTAAGGTAAAACTAAGTTTATTCCAAAATTTGAAGGAAATCGTCGGAGCCGTTTTTGATTGAGATAATTGTGCAAGCAAGCAAACAAGCAAACATTGCTCGTATAAGAGTATAGGATATTGTGCCTGACATCACAGCTGTTTAGTCACAACTTACTGAAAATATTCTGTCTAAAAATGTTCTAAAAATTTTAAAATATACAATCAGCTGTGATAAAGAAGCCAAATGGTTTCCGAAATAATAATTTACTGATTACAGATCTCTCTGATGGTGATTCTAGTAAAAACTAAGGGGCGATGAACGTTGTCAGTACCGGTACCTATGCGTTCACTGATATTCACAATATTGAATTCCTCGGATTTCATTTATTTAGAACTAAATGTAACTTTTTTAGTGTCAAAATGAATTGCTCGTTGTCGAGCGACACCAGTCGTGCTCTGGTCAGGAATAATAGGAGTGTTGCCATTAAACCAGCATTACTGGTGTTGATTATTATTAATCAATTTTTGGAAGATAAATTAAATGTGTAGGTAAGAGGTTTTTCGAATGAGCAAAAATATAAAAAATACATTCACATGCGTTGCGGCAGCGTTCAAACAGCGTTGACAAGCCAAGCATTGCGAAAGAATTCAAGTCAGCTTTTCCTGACAATACTTCTTCCTCGAGGAAATACGACTGGCAGACGATTGACAACAAGATATTACGCTATTTGGACTCCTTCACGCGGTTTCGTTTAAGGCTTAGTTTTACCAAAGCTTCACCCATGTTGTGCGTCTACTCCTAGAGTTTTATACTTTAGTTTTTAATATAAAAGTACATTTGATACAAATGTACATGTTAGTACACAGATGACCAACATGTAGTGTGAGACTACTATATCAAAATCCAGTACTTAGACTAACCACTAAAAAGTTCTCTTTTATTTTCGGACACTAGTCTTGGATCGCTTATCGCATAAATAAGAACTAGACATAGAGCTTCATCCTTAAAGACTCACTCCGGATCCAGCAGTTCATTTTTCCAAATATCTACACAGCGATCTTGTCTAAATCAGTCTTCTGGGTTTGGAGGACGATATGGACGAAGTTAGATAAGCAACTCCAGTTGACCTCACCTTCCAACATCAACATGTTCGACCGAGTCCATCAACAGCACTCCAAGATGTCATGTATCCTCCACGTGTAGCCGTTCCCAGCGTGAAAAACGGAAGAATGTGTGTTCCACGTCGTCGGGAAGGCCCTTGCAATAAAAGCATTCAGGTGAACCGATCTTGCGCATTCTGTGCAGGTATGACTGTAAATAGGCATGACCTGACAAGAATTGAGTCAGTTTGTTGTCCACCTAACCATTCCACGGTTCCATCTAGGGTTGGGCTTGCTTATGAGTCTTCCGCTTCGATCGCTCCAGCTCTCTGCTCTCCTGCCACATCTGGTAGGTTCACTGAAGTTCTTGTGTTCTTGCCAGTCTTTTCCGACATCAACTTCTTTCTGGTATATCACCTTCCTCTACTGTGCTAAGATGTTTAAATGGATAGTTCTAGAGTTTACCAGGATAGCCGGTTCGTACACTACACAATAGAGAATTTTTGCACATACGGTAAATGAATACAGTAAACTCTAAACTCTCTTTCATTTATGATTGATTTGCAAGATTTTATTGCTTGAAGTTATGAAAAACTTATTGAAAAGTGACCAGTGGTAAATTTAATACAGTATTTATCCGGTTCCACCACCGTGAACTGAGAATTATTTATTAATTTACCAATATAAAAAAAGCGTATAGCGTTTACCATAAGATTTACCGTATGTTGCAAAAACTCTCTAATAAGTGGTGGCGCTCTCCATGATGCAAGGTAGAGAGGGGGCACCGAGTTTCTAGTTTACTACTTTATAACCAAAACCCCACGGATTTGAGTTGACGTACTACCGAAATCTCCTTCAGCAGTCCTGTTAATGACCCAGCTAAAATCGTTACCAGTGGATTTATGTTTCTGATTTTTCCAAAAAATCGGAGTATTTTCAAGCCTCATTGTGGTTTGTCCGGCAATTCAACGGAAGGTAAACGGGTTCCTTGTTACGTCGCAATTCCTTTTTAAACAAGCAAAAATGATTACTAGGTTTTCGGCTACAGTCCCGCCAGATGCAACAGAAAAATCCCGTGCTCCCCTGGATATTACCATGGTGAACTTGTCGACGTACAACCTGCCTGTGTTCCAGCGGTGTTGAGCACTTCAGTGAATAGGCACGATGTGGTACTCATCCAGAACAACGAAAACGATGTACTGGTGGTCACTGGCCGTAAGGTCTTCAAGTACCTTACAACCCGATATCCTAGATCCTTGCCAGCAATGACTCTTACGGAAAGTTGGCGAGTCACTCTGGTTGATGACAGCCAGCCCGGTACTGGCAGCAATGTCCTGGATGTGCTTTACCCGGGAGTCGGTAGTGTCCATTCCCCACGCGACAGCTCTAGCGTTGAAATCAATGATTGAGCTTTGTCGCCGATGACAATAACCATAATGGTATCAAGCACAGTCTCCTCCAATTGGTCAATACGATCACGGAAGTCTTGGATGGGATCATTACTAGTAAGGTTGCAACTCTACTCCCATAACGCTGTTATGTCTCTACACCTAACTCAGACAAAAAGTCGGCCACGTCCATGTCTCCGCACTTGCATTTCTGGCTTGTTCCACACCCAGGAAGAGGCAGTATCCGGGATATCCTGAAACCAAATAGAATAGCTCTGATCTCGAAACTGCTCGCTCATCAGATGAGCAGAGAAGCAGAGAACACATGTTCTTGAGAGAACTGATCAAGTATCAGCATAATCCTTGAAATAAAGGAAAACTTTGACTGGTGAGAAATGACAATTCCATCGATCTAAAGTGAAATTTTTTTACCATACTTCTGCGAAGGTAATGCGTTCCAAATTACTGAATCATAAATAATGATAAACTGCAAAGTGCAAAATATCCAAACGTTTATTGTAGATCGGCAGGAAACATTACTTTGCTTTCGGTGACAAAAAGTAAATATTTATTTAAACGACAGAAAAGTTATACTGGAAGTGAAAACTAGCTAAAAAAAACATCGCTCTTGACTCTTAACCGATGAGATTTGCAAAATTTTCTGCTGAAGTTTATTAATTCTGAGGGTGAATCGTTTTGTCGCGTTTATGTTACAAAATCTGTATCATGGATGCTACAGATATAATATATTAGTGCTATTTATATAAAATATTAGTGGAGCCGATCTAATGTTTAAATTCGAATCATAGCATGAACTACAAGATATTTTTTAAGTACTTTATATGTCTTCCAAATTGGGTTTTAAGTATTATAAAAAATACCGCTTCATAAAACTTTAAATTGGTTTTTTAAGTTTTGTAATTTTTTAAAATAATTATTCTATGAAAAACTACAGTAAAATCTATCAAATTGAAAATTCTAGTTTTGAAGACTTTCTAAAATATGAAAGCTAACATTTCACTAATTACTCGCAGATGCAGTTGCAGAGTAGTACAACTATCACTTTTTTGTGAAAAATAATGTCTAATAGAGCAATTCGACTCTGAAATTCAGTTTTTTTTCCAAGAAATTTTTACTTTACAACATGACGTTGATTTCAACAAACAAACAAAACCAAGAGGTATAAAATCAACGATTCTAATATTTATTCTTCCATAAAGTTTTAATTAAACCATTTAATTACTGACAGCTACAACCACGAAATTGCAGCTAATCGATTTCGGATTGCATTGTGCCGCTAATCCCAATCACATCGCATCAGCGAATGCTGAATATCAACTGATGATATTAGGCCTACACTTACCGGCGAGACTGAGTCTGCTGTAACAAACAGTTACTTTGGAACGAGAATACACTTCACAGAGTAAGATTTCTTTTTTAATGTATTCAAGTAAAAGCCGTTCTATTTAAGCATTCCCAATCAGTTTTTTTAGAGCCAGTTACATTAAAATTATTAAAAATTATCCAAATTAATACAATATTGTTATGTTTAAACAGATAATACTGTAAAAAATGTGTGATCGGAGAAAAGTAAAGCAAACAGAGGTCTGCCATCCTGTTTTAAAAAAATCTAAAAAAACTGTTTGCATTCAATTAAATTTAATAGTAAAGTGAGGGTCATTTTATTTCGCAAAAAATTTTAATTGGTTTTGTCTTAAATCATTGGTTACGTCTAAGTTAACACAAGGGAGGTGGCACAAAGAGCATCAGAATACTTTGCATTTCGCCTGCCTTTGTAATAAGTTGAGTTGGGCGAATAGTATAGTACTTTTCATTACTAGTCTCGAAAGTGACTCATTGCGGGGAGAGATTGCATTTACGCGCGAGGCGAAGCCGAGCTTGGAAAAGGCTATCGAGCCCCGCAATGGCACTTTTGAGACGAGTATTGAACATTATTTTTCATTACGATATCGAAAAACTTGAATATTTACATGTAAACAACATGAATATTTTTGTATGTTCAACTTAGTGTCAAGAAAAAAACCCGAACTCATAACGCTGAGTTTCCGTGCTTATGTCGTGGTACACACGCACCGAAACAAGCGTTGTGCAACAGCTGATCGGCCTAATGCAACAGCTGATCGGACTGCACCGCAAAATACTTTCCGTGCACCACATACTCACGGAAAGTAAACGTTATGTAATTTTGCCGTGCAGTAGCGGGAATTTATTTTCGGAAATATTTTCTTAGCTCATTTTATGTTTAGAAAGTGTACTTTCGTGTGTAGAGTAATGAAAAAAGTATTCTGATGATAGTGGTTTCATCTCCATGTGAATACCTTTAATTAATTAAGACATAACCATAAAAATCGAGTTGAATATAAACTCAAAGGAAATCTCTCCCCATGTATTTCTTAAAAGAGTTTCTTTTTTAGTCATTTGTTCAAAAATGGCTATCACTTAAAAAAAAATTGATTAATGTTTTTTTAATTCTTCTGAAAGTTCATGTCCAATGGTACACATTAATAAAGGTTTAAGACAATTCAATAGTAGTTTTGAAGCAATTAATTATATTATGAACATCTTTAAGTCATGAGCGAGTCTAAATATCTCACGAGCGTCTTGAATACGGTATAATCGTTGCCTACATTACTTCATCTACGACCCTTTTGGAAAAGCATTGTACAAATCAAGCAAATAACATGTCGGCCATTTCTATTTTAAACGGTCACCCATCCAAAACGTGGCATCACCCGACGCGCTTGAACCAATCGTCGTTCTATAAAAAAACATAGTTAACATAAAAACATAGTTAATATTAGCTGACACTCTTTTGAGGTTAGGCAGAAGGCATTTTTAAGGCCCTAAATGAAGACATTTTTACTTAGGCCTATATGTCTTTTCCCGACAACTTAAAAAGAAATTATATTCAACCAAGTTTACCTATAACTTAGGTAAACTTGATTGTCAAATGATTTTCAACTAAGCTTCAATAATTTTAAAAGTTCTTGTCTCAAAATATTAAGGAGTAGTGATTTGTATGAATTTTCGTTCGTTTTTAATATTTTTTAGCGATTTTTATAAGCACAACAGTGTAATTCACAATTGTTATTTTTTGTATGTTTGGGGTTACAATTAAATATATATTTTTTGTTACAATATATACATATATATACATATATATATATATATATATATATATATATATATATATATATATATATATATATATATATATATTCACACCATTCACAATGTGGAGATAGTTGTATTTTAGTTTTTTATTCTAAATTTAGTTTCCAAATGTTATTTTTTCTTTTTTTTAGCAGGACTGTCATTAGTTTTATCTAAATTATTCATATTATCTACTCTAAATTCTTGTATTATTGTGGTTTTATGTTAGTCAAGAAAGCTTTTTTAGGTTATTACCTGTAGCTGTTTTGTAAATAATTAAATAATTGAAATAAATAAATAGATTATGTATAAATTTGGCATAATCATTTCTCAGCTTCATAGTCGTGCTTGAAATACGTTTATATAAACGATCAATCATCGCAATGAAAAATTGTTCGTGCTTTAGTTTCTTCATCCCAACTTTGAGTTTCTCAAGTATAGCCTAACTTCCTCTTAATCTCTATTGAAAGTTTAGAAAGTTTGTAGCTGGCAACGGCCAGCTAACTTCATACTTTAAAATTCTAAACCTGAATTGGGTAGAATTAAGTTTACTTGCCCCTCCTAATACAAACAATATAAGAGGCATAAGTAATTGTCTATTTATAAACTTAAATTAATAACCGATAACACCATATTTTTTGTAGTTCATCCCAAAGTTTATATAAATGAAGTGTGTAGGTTACGGATTTTAACCAATATATAAAATGAGAACTTACTTTATGAGTCTTTTTTTAAATGAATTGTTTGGGATTTTATTACAATTGCTTTCTTCTATCACTCGTATCCAATTCTAAAATAAACTGCACCTTATTATATTCACGTTTGTATTTTTTATCTGGGGAACAATGCAAACATTATATATTAATTCACACACGCTGATATTCACATTCACAATATTGGATTGGTCGGATGATATTGATTTAGAACTAAATGAAACATTCGTATTGTATCAAAATAAATTGCGCGATGTCTAGCAACAACCTGCACTAGTTTTCATCAAACTATAAAAAAATTAATCTCTAAGTTTGGACAAATATTTATTACAATGTATAGAAGTCACTAACCTATTTCACCTTTATTAGGTTATACATTTGTTTATTATAACCAATATATCAATAATAAACCAAGGTAGGTGACTAAAGAATAACAAATAAAAAACAGTGACGTATTTGGTGCTTCGGCTGGTATAACAACTATCAAATAGATGTGACGTACCTGGTGCATATCCTTTTGAAACAGCTGTAGTTGTCACCTACCGTTATAGTATTCTAGTTTCGGTGATTGTAACAATGCTCTTTAGAAACAATGGTGTCCGGTAAAATCCAGAAATCAAGAGTGAGAAGGAGGTAGGTGACATCAACAAAAACAATAACAGAATCGATGACGTCAAAAGGTGCAGTACTTAAAATATTCAAAGCCAACCGATCATGTGTCAAAATGAACAAAATGACGTTAAAAGTGCAGGACCGCTTCAATCAGCTATTGGTGTCACCCACCTTGGTTTGCTCTTGATAGTGGGTAAAATTTCATTAATATTGCCCCGAAACTAGAATACTCTAGCATTAGGTGACTACTACAGCTAATGGATCAGAACCACGTCACATTTATTTGACAGTTGTTATCAGCTTAAGCACCACCTACGTCACTGATTTGTTGTTGTTAATGTCACGTACCTCGGTTTATTCTAGATACTTTGCATGCTACTAACCTGTAATGAGATGTGATTGTCTAATCATTCCGCAATCAGCTGGTTCCCGGTTTAAATCCAGACTTTTTAAGTTGTTGGAGGGCCGCTTTCCCCAACTCAGTTTAAACTAATCCAGAAAAATATTAATGTTAAATCAAATGGAAAATTCTGGTTTAATATTAAGTTTTATTTTAAACTAAGTTTGAGAAAGCGGCCTTGAAATTGAAGTAGTTTGATTAAAAAAAGTTTACAAGTAAAATCACACAAATTAAACATTTTGGGACACAATATTTATTTGCATAAGAAACTAAGCAATGGGAATTTCTGGCCGGGGTGGGTTTTGGGTGGGAATCTGACTCGTCCTCTACATGGCATTTCCTCTCTGCGAGTGAACAACTTTGCTCTGATTGTGATCGCAAATTAATGCAGTCATTATTAAAAATATTGTTCTCATCATTTCGTAAAGCAATAGTTGATCAAGTTTCCAATTACTGTGTCAAGTTAGCCAAACAATGTGTATATACACACCGAGTGAAATATCGTGTACAACTCAGGTTTAGATGGTGACGGCTCCATGTCTTGTTCTTGGGTTTCTCTGCTCAACTAAATAAATGCCGAAATGGTTGCCGAACTATGAAGAAGACTCTAGAGTAATTCGCTTGGATAAGAAAGTTCATGAAAACAAATTCTAAGACTGTGAATTGGACTAAAAAGTGCCCATGATCAAATCAGGACTGAGGAAAACTGTTGTAATGAAGTAGACAAAGGAATATTTCATTAGCTGGTAAAACCGAGTAAAAAGTTGTACCAAGTACGTCACTAGCCTGATAACAAAAAAACATCCGGGCATGTTACTCTTATGTACATCAGATGGGTTACGTCATCGGCCTGAATCAAAAGTGGCATTTTTAAACATCAAAGGAATTAAATAACCCTTATATTTTCTTCTCCAAAGTCCTGGATCGATTTCAAATAGTTCAAGGTACCCATTCATGTACCATTTCTAGTGTTGATGAATCTAACCAGAAAACAAGTGAATAAATACCAAAATGAAATTATAGTGAAGCCAGTTTTTATTTTCATCTGAGCCTACATTATGTTATATTTACGTACAAGAATCTCAAGAAAAGTCAGATTTAGGGTCTAAGAAAATGTAATTGACTAGAAGTGATCATTATGTTACACTGTGTGATTCCCTCTAAATTCATTCGTTATGAATTAAATCAACTGATGTAAGTCTAACTTTAATATATACCAGAGTTACAATTCTGAGTGTTACCTCAGAAGTTGATTATACCGGTCAGGACCTACAACACACTGCAAGGCTGTAAAAATTATACAAGTTAGTCAGTATTTATTTTTAGTAGATTGCCGTTTTAATAGTAGATAATCTTCTGCGTATTATAAGTGTAAAAACTGTTGTCTGCTTTCTTATAAAATAGTAGTTTTCATCACTAGGAGCAAAAGTGGGTCTTTTTGGTGCGCAATCATGTTTTAAAAACGAGGCGCAGCCAAGTTTTTAAAAATGATTAAGTTGTGAAGTTGTATTTTCGAGTTTATATTTACAGAGCAAGTAATATGCAGTGTTTACATTTCTGCTGTTTACAAACATTGCTCTTGACAATCAATGAGCGAAGTTAGTTAGAACATGAGTGAAGCAAGTTAGAACATGAGCGAATATAGTTAAAACATGAGCGAAGCGAGTTAGAACATGAACGAAGCGAGTTACAACATGAGCGAATATAGTTAGAGAATGGGCGAATATAGTTAGAACATGAGCGTATATAGTTATAACATGAGTGAAGATAGTTAGACCATGAGTGAAGCGAGTTAGAACATGAGTGAAGCGAGTAATAACATGAGTGAAGCGAGTTATTACACGAGTGAAGCGAGTTAGAACATTAGCGAATATAGTTAGAACATGATCGAAGCGAATTAGAACACGAACTAAGCGAGTTAGAACATGAGTAAAGTGAGTTAGAACTTGAGCGAAGATAGTTAGAACATGAGCGAATATAGTTAGAACATGAGTGATGCGAGTTTGAATATGTGAAGCGATTTAGAACATATGAGCGAAGATCGTTAGAACATGAGCGAAGCGAGTTAGAAAACATGAGCGAAGCATATTAGAACGTAAGCGAAGCGAGTTTGAACATGAACGAAGATAGAACATGTGAAGGATTAAGAAAATATGAGCGAAAATAGAACATGAGTGAAGATGGTTAGAACATGAGTGAATCGAGTGAGAACATGAGCGAAGATAGTTAGAAAATGAGCGAAGAGAGTTAGAAAACATGTTTCATGAACCAAGAGATGTTGATGCCACCAAACGGAAAGTAACTTTAAGTGTTATTCTCTTCAAAAGTAAATATAAATAGTTATTATCATACTAAAATTTCATCTTTAAATTACGAATCGTGGGAAGAGTAGCGATGGCTTTAGTAATAATGGAATACCCCCGTCGCAGCAGACCTGCGTACTCAGCGAATTTCCAATGGAATCTTGGCATAGTTTCTATTTCCCCATAAAATCCATGGGGATGGGAGTATGTAGGTTTGCCGCCAAATGGGTTTTGTTGGTAAATATAAGTTAAACCCAACCTATGGAATGTACATACCAAATTTTATCCGTTTATGGTGTTCTTTTTATTTTCCCCATAAACCCCATAGGGGTAAGTACGTAGGTTTGCCGCCATATGAGTTTTCTAAGCAAATATAAGTTAAACGCTTCCGAATGAATGTACTTACCAAATTTTATCAAGATATGTCAATAAATAAGCAATATAGAAGGTTTTGTTAATTTCCCGTAAGAATAACATGGAAAACACAGTTTTTGGATTTTCTCGATAACCATTTAAGCTAGGTAAATATTCAAAATACTAGATTGTTTGTTTTTTAAGCTCTTTTAAATGGTTTAAGTTAAAATTGTTGAATTTTATAAATAAAAGTAAAAAAAGCCAAAAACCCATTTTTTTACCCTTTTGAAACCCCCTAAAACCCCGTTCTCATGGTCCGATCATTCTGGTTCGCGAACTCAACCTAGCAGACGCTGGCTTACACCCCTGCACCAAATTTCATCAAAATCGGAGGTTCCGTTCAAAAGTTATCGTGTTCATGGACACATACATATCTATATATATATATATATATATATATATATATATATATATATATATATATATATATATATATATATAAGTAGATAGTACTATGGGGTTCCTAGGACACTTTTGGAGACAATCAAAAATCAAACAAATTTCACAGTTTTTTAATACAATTATGCAATATTTTTGCCATTTTTTGGCCAATTTTCAGCTTTTGTCAAATTGTCATAAAAAATATGCAAATTTAATGCATTTTTTAATAAATATGCATAAATTTACATGAAATTGTTTACAGAATAAAAAGTTTTTTAAAACCAGTAAAATTATAATTTTTTACAAGATGATTTAAAATTTATTATCAATACAATTATATTAAAATAATTATTCAAATTTAACTAAAGCAGTTTCTTTATCATCAAAAGTCTTAAAAGCCGTGACAATTAAATTTAAATCTTTTTTATTTAATTCTTTAATAGTTTTATCATCAATTATATTAGTAAATCTTTTTGGTAAATGTATTTTACATTTTTCTAATTCAACAATAATTGTATATCCATATTTATCTTTAATTCTTTCAAATTTTTCAATTTTATATTTTTCATTTAAATTTAAACTTTTTAATGGTTTATATTCTTTAAATCTTAATTCTCCAATATTATTAATTTCTTCTAACAGATCCATTTATATAGGAAAAAAATATTACAAATTCATTTGTGATAGATATGTTAAAAAGTTATCATCATAATTAGGTTTTATACAAAAATCCATATTTAAATATTTAAAAATCATTGGTAATAATTTTTTATATGATATATTACTTTTCTTAAAACATAAATATTTATTAAAAACTAGTGTAATTTTTTCTTTATCTTCATGATTCAATTCAAAATTAATATTGTATATTTTGTTTAAAAATTGATAGTAAAATATCCAATTTGTATAATTCCTTTGTTTTAAAAATAATTTTATATTCTTAGGTGTTATTTCAAAATGATTGGAAATACATAAAATATATAATTCATTAATTAATTGGTGTGTTTTATATGGTTGAAAATGGTTAAATTCTCTTAAAATATGTTTAAGATGTTTATTCTTATTACTTTTTCTCTTAATCTTTTTTTCATAAATAATTCTTTTACATATATTACATCCTACACAATTTCCAATAATAGTAAAATTAGTTTGATTATGACATCTATAACACATATCCATTTATTAAAAAAATATTTTATACATAAATGAATTGAATCAATTCATTTATGTATAAAATATTTTTTATATATAAATGAATGAACCAATTCATTGTCACAAGTGTAAGAAAAAAACTAAAAATATTAATCCACAAATTGTTAAAATGAAAAATGGATTATATAGAATAGCTACTAAATGTTTAATTTGTAAAACAAATAAAAGTAAAATTTTAAAAAAAGAAGTTAAACCTATAATTAAAAAAGAATTAACTAAAAATGAACAAATAATTGAAGCAAATGAAATTCATGCTCCAATCAGAAAGAAATTTCTAAAAAGAAAAATAATTACATTAGGTATTGATGATTTATGGGCAGCAGATTTAATTATAATGAAAAATTATGAAAAAGAAAATGATGGTTATAAATATATGTTAAATGTGATAGATACTTTCTCAAAATATGTTTGGTCAAAACCATTAAAGAAAAAAGATGGAAAAACAGTTTCTAAAGCATTTGAAGAAATAATTAATGATGCAATTAAAATTAATCATAAATCACCTAATCTTTTACATACAGATAAAGGATTAGAATTTATCAATAAAGAATTCAAAGAAATATTAAATAAATATGATATTAAATTGTATCATACAGAAAATGAAGAAAAATCAAGTATAATAGAAAGGTATAATAGAACACAAAATGAAAAAATGAAAATACAATTTGAAATTAATAAAAATTATAGATGGATAAATATTTTACCAAAAATTGTTAAAGAATATAATAACTCATATCATTCAACAATTAAAATGAAACCAATTGAAGTAAATAAAAATAATGAAAAGGATTTATTAGATACTGTTTTTAAATATAAACCACCAAAAATAATAACCAAATCAAAATTTAAAATAAATGATAGAGTTAGAATTGGAAATAAAAAATCAACATTTTATAATAAATATAAAAATAATTGGTCTAGAGAAATATTTATAATTTCTAAAATTAATAATACAAATCCAGTTACATATAGTATAAAAGATCAAAATAATGAAGATATTATTGGAAATTTTTATGAATATGAATTGAAAAAAACCAATTTGTAAATTTTATTTTATATAAATGGAAAAGAAATGTTTAAGGTGTAAATTATATAAAGATATATCAAAATTTTATAAAGATAAAAATACTAAAGATAGGTTATATTATTATTGTAAAGAATGTAAGGATTTGTATTATAAAAAATTATATGATAATATTAAAGTTATTGAATTAAATGAAAAACAATGTCATAAATGTAAAGAAGTTAAAGATATTTCAAATTTTAATAATTATCATTATAGTAAAGATAGAAAAAATGCAATTTGTATACAATGTATTAGAGAAATGTTTTTAAAACCACAATTTTGTGAATGTGGAAGAAATATTAAATGGACTAATAATTATTTAAGACATTTAGAAACTAAAATTCATGACAAAAATATAACAAAACTAGAAAATTTAAAAATATGATAAAAATAATAATTTTACTTGTTTTAAAAAAGTTTAAATTTTATTGAAAAAATACTATAGAAAACTTAAATTGACTTATGAAAATACAACTATTAATTTTATTGAAAAAATACTCTAGAAAATTTAAATTAACTTGTGAAAAGTTGACTATTGATTTTATTGAAAAAATACTCTAGAAAACTTAAATTAACTTGTGAAAAGTTGACTATTGATTGAAAAAATACAATTTAAACTATAAATTACCTAGAAAAAAGTGGAAAAACTTCTCATATTTTTAAGAGTTTTATTTCTAAGTAAAAATTATTTCTAATAAATGGAACGAACAAATAAAAATATTAATTGTCCTTACTGTAATAAAAATATATTATATAAAAATTATGATAGACATTATAATTCAACTAAACATTTATTAAATAAACAAAAATATGATAATAAAATATTTGAATTAAAACATTGGTGTAAAAATAATAATATATATAATTATAAAAATAAAACTTTAGATGAATTAACAAATATTAAAGAAACATTTGATCTTACAAATTATTCATTATTTAATATAGAAAAATTAAATGAAATTGCAAAAAAATTATCTGTCAGAAATTATGAAAATTTATCTAGAGATGAACTAATTAAAAGATTAAACAAAATTAAAGAAAATCCAAATAATTTATAATATAGATCATTAAAATATATTCAAAATTTAGCAATTAAAAATAGTATTAAAATTGTTAATAAAACTAGAAGAGAATTAATTGGATTATTAAATGATTATTTTAAAAATAGACCAATTCCAAAAGAAAATATAATAAATATTCAAGAAGCTTCATCATTAAAAGGATATTTTCAAGATTATATTTTAACAAATTCAAATGATGATTTAGATATTAATGATTATTTAGAAACTCAAAGAAATGAAATAAAAAAATTGATAGAAAAACAAAAATTTAAAAATATTAAAGGACAAATGGCTTTAGAATGTGAATATGAAAGAAAATTAATAAATGGTGAAATTCAAAATAGTAATATGTATTTTTGCATAAAAAGTTCAGATATTTTAAATATAGATGATTTTATTGATGATCAATTTAAGAAATTAATAGTTAGAGAACAACTAAATCAACCATCAAAAGGCTCTGGTTGGTCATTAAAAAGATGTGTTGAATTAAATCTAAAATTATCTAAAAATAATTCATTAAATGCTGGATCATATATAGAATTACCAAATGAAATTAAGAATAAAAAATGTTGTGTAAATTTTAAAAATAAAGATGAATATTGTTTTATTTATGCAATTAGATGTGCTATTGATAAACCAAATGAACATGCTGAAAGAGTTAAACAATATCAAAAATATATAAATGATGATATTTTTAAAGGTTTTGATTATCCAATAACATTAAAAGATATTAAATTATTTGAAAAAAGATCGTTTGACTCTAAATATAACTATCCATCAATGTCAATAAATATTTATAGAATTGATGAAGATAAAAAAATAGTGCCATTACAAATATCTGAATATTATAATGTAAAATTAGAAATTGATTTATTATATTATAAAATTGGTAATAAATGTCATTATATATTAATAACAGATTTAAATAAATTGGTATATTCTCAATTATCAAAACATAAAACAAAAAAATATATTTGTAGAAGATGTTTGACTCATTTCTACAAAAATAAAGACTTGAATAATCATTTAGAAATATGTAAATCATTAGAACCTTGTAGACCTATAATGCCATTTCCTGGTCAAAAAGTAAGTTTTAAAAACTATTACAAAAAGTTTGAACATCCATATGTAATTTATATGGATTTTGAAAGTATATTAGAAAAGATTGATAATTGTAAAAATAATCCAAATTGCTCATATACAAATAAAATTCAAAAACATATACCATATGGATTTACAATCTATTTAGTATCTAGAGTAACTAATAAAATGTATAAACCTATTTGTTATAGAGCAAAAAATGAAGAAGAATTAATAAATGTACCAAATAAATTATTTGAATATTTAGATGAAATTTCAAAATATATAGCCAAACAATATAATTCAAAAAATAAAAAGCCTATGAATTTAACTAATGAAGAAGAAATTAATTATAAAAAAACTAATATTTGTCATATTTGTGAAAATAGTGGTTTTGATGATGATAAAAGAATAAAAGTAAGAGATCATTGCCATTTAACAGGAAAATTTAGGGGTGCTGCACATTTAAATTGTAATTTAAATCTAAAATTCCCTCAAAGTATTCCTATATTCTGTCATAATAGTTCAAATTATGATACACATTTGTTTATAAAAGAATTAGCTAAAAAATATGGTAAAATTGATTTGTTAGCTAATACAGATGAAAAATATATAAACTATTCAGTAAATTCTGGTTATGGTTATGAATTTGAAGGTGATAAACCTAGAAAATTTATAAAATTCTCATTTGTAGATACATTTAGATTTATGGCTACATCAATTGAAAAATTAGCTAAAAATCTTAAAGAATTTAAGCATATAAATAAATTTATAAAAGAAAATGATAAAATTGAATATGATAATGAAACTTTAAAAATATTAACTTCTAAAGGTGTATTTCCATATGAATTTATTGATAATGTCGACAAATTAAACTATGATAAAATATTAGAAAAAGATCAATTTTATAGTTGTTTAACTAATGAAAATATAAGTGATGATGATTATAAACATTATATAAAAGTTTGGAATAAATTAAAAATAAAAACATTAGGTAATTATTCAGATTTGTATAATATTCAGGATGTATTATTATTAGCTGATATATTTGAAAATTTTAGATCTGTTTGTTTGAAAAATTATCAATTAGATCCAGCACATTATCTAACATCACCATCATTAGCTTGGGATTCTATGTTAAAATTAACAAAAATTAAACTAGAATTAATAAGTGATTATAATATGTATTTAATGATTGAAAAAGGTATTAGAGGTGGTATTTCACAATGTATAACTAGATATTGTAAAGCAAACAATAAATATACAAAAAATTATGATAAAACAAAACCTGAAAATTATATGTTATATATAGATGCAAATAATCTATATGGATGGGCTTTAAGTCAAAAATTACCTTATAAAGATATAACATGGATGAATCCTAATACATATACATTAAATGAATGGGAAGAAACAATATTAGAATTAGATAAAAATGCTGAATATGGATATATATTAGATGTTGATTTAGAATATCCTATTGAATTACATGATGATCATAAAGATTTACCATTAGCACCTGAACATTATAATAATAAACTTTGCACAACATTATTTGATAAAAAAGATTATGTTATTCATTCAAGAAACTTAAAATATTATCTACAAAAAGGATTAAAATTAAAGAAAGTTAATAGAGTTATAGCATTTGATCAAGATGATTATATGAAAAAATATATTGAATTAAATACCAAATTTAGATCCAAATCAACATCAGATTTTGAAAAAGACTTTTTTAAATTGATGAATAATAGTGTTTTTTGGAAAAACTATGGAAAATGTTAGAAATAGATGTGATATTAAATTAGGTAACGAAAAGTTTTCATTAAAACAAGCAAAAAAACCTAATTTTAAAACATTTAGTATATTTGATAAAGACTGTATTGCTTCACATATGATAAAAGAAAAGGTTAAGTTTGATAAACCAATCTATATAGGATTTTCAGTACTTGATTTATCAAAATTACATATGTATCAATTTTATTATGAAAAATTAAAGAAGTTTGATCCAAATATAAGGTTATTATATATGGACACAGACAGTTATTTTATAGAGTTTAAAAAGGATCCATATAAAATTATTAAAGAAAATATTAATGAATTTGATACAAGTGATTATAAGAAAGAACATGAATGCTATAGTGAAAAGAATAAAAAAATAATTGGTAAATTTAAAGATGAGTTAAATGGTGAAATATTAGAAGAATATTGTGGTTTAAGATCAAAATTATATAGTTATGAATTTAATAATAAAAATCCTGTAAAATTTAAAGGAATTAAGAAAAGTGTTGTTGATAAAACATTACATATGGATGATTTTAAGAAATGTTTATTTGATGATCAAGAACAATATAGAGAAATGACTTGTATTAGAAGTTTTAAACATGAACTATATACAATTACAATAAATAAATTAGCTTTAAGTAATAGAGATGACAAAAGATTTATTTGTGAAAATAAAATTGATACATTACCTTGGGGGTATAAAAAAAATTATAAATAAATGGAAATTTTAATTGTTCCAAAAGAATTAATAAATAATGATTTTGATATAAAATTATATTTATTTAAAACTAAAATATCAAATAAATTTGTAATATATCTTTTTAAATATAAAAATTATTTTGTATATCATTATAAGTTTAATTTTATAATAGAACCATTTATAAATATAATAAAAAATTATGTTAAAGAAAGTTTTAAAGAAAATGATCAAAATTATATTAATAATTTATAACCATATGATATTGAATTTATACTATAATTTATGTATATTTTTAAATATTTTCTTTAATAAATTTAAATATATTTAATAATTTATTATTAAATTTTTATGTTTAATTATTTGTTTTGATTCTTTCATTTAAAATATTTATTAATCTATTTTTAAATTTTTTGATTCTTTTTTAATTTTAAAATTAATAAATATAAACAAAATTTTTTTAATAAAAATAGTATGTTTTTCATTATATGATAGGGGGGACAGATCGCCTCCCCTAAAAATATCTATAAATTTTACTTTATTATCATTATAAGTAAGACCCGTCTTTAAGACGGGTCTCAAATTTGTATATAATTTATTATCTTTATAAATATCTTTTGAATGTTTAAGGAGGGTAACGTTTTGTTACCCTTAAGTTTTTATTGTATAATAAGGTTACCTCCTTTAAAATTTTTTAAAATAAATATTATAATGTATGTGGGACCTATTTTGGGTCCTACCTAATTTTAATAAGTTTTGTACGTTTTTCATTATATGATAGGGGGGACAAATTGTCCCCTCTAAAAAATCTATGAACTTTAATTTATCACCATCTATATTTATCCTTATTGTTTATCTACCTTTTTTGATTTTAAAATTAATGAATATAAACCAGATTCATTAATAAATATTGTTTTATTATCTATTTTATTGACGCCCTGTTTTAGGGCATCTGAAAACATGTTTGTACATCAATTTCTAGGGTGTCTTAATTTGTGACACCTATAATTTTTATGTAAATTAATTTATCATCATTATGTAAGTGTAACTGTTGGTTACACTTGATATTTTTTAAGTTTTATATATTTTTCTTTTACATTATCAATTAAAACTTTTCTAGAATTTTTATATTTTAAAATATTACAAATATCTTTTACTTTAAACCAAGGATTATTTTGTTTACTAAATACAATTAATTTATTATTAAATATAAAATTATTGTAATTAAATCAATTGTTTTATTATTTATGTAGACAAATTTTATATTACAAATTTTGTTTTAATCTTAAATATACAATACTTTTAATATTTTCATTATTTATTAGATTTCCATCACTATCTTGAATAGATATTACAATATTTTGAATTTTATTTATATTTTTTAAAGGAATATAATCAATTTCATTTGGTTTTTCACTAATTTTTGATCCATATTCAACATTTGGATAAAATGAATATATAATTTCTGATTCTTTATGTAAATGTGAATGATCTTTATGATTTTCAAAACTAGGATCAACTAAATTACAATGTATTTCAATAACATCAAAAGGTCTAATTTTTGGTAGTTTTATTCCTTTTGTTAATACATTTGGCTCAATTATTTTATTATTTAACCCTAATAAATCAATTATAATTGTTGTAACTATAATTTTAACAGGAGATTTTATTATAATATATGGTCCATCATTTTTCAGTATAAAATCATTTTCATCAAATTTATTAATTTTCTTTTTAAATTCTATTAAACTATTAATAAAAATATTTTTTATTTCTTCAATTGTATAATTTCCTTTATTTATATCAAAATATTGATCTATAATTTTATCATCTTCATCTTTAATAGAATATCCATAACAGTTTTTATAATTATTTGGTATATTTGATATAAAATTATCTGAATAAAATCCACTTAAACCAATACTATATTTTCCATCTAAATGTATTGGATGTTCTAATCTTAATTCTAGTTTGGATGAATGACCAATTATTTTAAATAATTTCATCTTATTTAAATGGAGAAATTTTTAGAAAAAAAAGATAATATAAAATTAGAATCATATGATAAAAATAATAAAAATGATCAACCTATTAGATTATTAATTATAGGAACAAGTGGATCTGGTAAAACTACATTATTATTAAATTTTATTTACAAAAGATTAATTCCATATTCAAATTTATATATTTTTAGTAAATCATTAGAACAACCATCTTATAAATTATTACAAAAAAGATTTAAAAATATACAATCAAATATTAATAAACAAATTTCTCATTTTTCATGTGATGATGTGATTCCACTAAATGAATGTAAACCAAATTCATTAGTAGTTTTTGATGATTGTATTTTAGAAAAACAAGATAAAATTAAAGAATATTTTATAATGGGTAGACATAAAAATATATCATGTATTTATTTATCACAATGTTATTCAAAAGTTGATATGCAATTAATTAGAAATAATTTAAATATGTTATGCATTTTTAAACAAAATGAATATTATATGAAAAAAATATATAATAATTTTGTTGGATCAGATATGAAATTTGATAAATTTAAAACTATTTGTAATGATTGTTGGAAAGAAGACTATGGATTTTTAACTATTAATTTATTGAAAAAATCAAATGATGGAAAATATATGAAAAATTTTTCTGATATTAAATAATGATAATGGCTTGTTGTATATTTGAGTCAATAATTGATAGAATATTTATTTTATTAGTATTATTTATTTCATTAGTATTTATATATTTAATGAAAATTACAGAAATAAAGTAAAATAAATTGTGTTTAACATGATTTGTATTTTTGTTAACATGATTTATGTTTATGTTAACATGATTTGTGTTTGTGTTAACATGATTTGTGTTTTGTGTTAATATGATTTGTGTTTGTGTTAACATGATTTGTTTTTGTGTTAACATAATTTGTGTTTATGTTAACATGATTTGTGTTGAACCTAAATTTTTCTTTGTAATAAATGGATAAAATATCTGTTAATGAAGCTAAAAAATTAGATGATATTGAGAAAAAATTAATAAAAGAATTTAAAAATCAAATTAAAATTGAAGATAATTATGAAAAAATTAAACAAAAAGCATATGAACCTATAACATCAGCAATTGGTAAAGTTGAAAATAAAATTGGTGAAGTCTTAAATGAAAATAAAAACCTAATGGAATTGGTACCTGTTGTTAATAATTTTGCTAATATATCAATACCAGAAACTGAAGAATTAAATTTACCTTCAAGTACTCCATTTAGACCAATCAGACAACC
The DNA here is from genome assembly GCA_030545055.2 of Neoaliturus tenellus. NCBI lineage: Eukaryota > Metazoa > Arthropoda > Insecta > Hemiptera > Cicadellidae > Neoaliturus > Neoaliturus tenellus. The sequence goes on along the minus strand of CM061537.1, from coordinate 20,098,508 downwards.
AATAATTCAAGAAGAATCGACATTTATTGACCCAAATTTAATTTCACCTCAAACATTAGATAAAATTATTGGTCCATTAGCACAAAAATATTTACCAAGAACAAAAGATGATAAATTTGGTTTATATTGGAATAAACATAAAAAATCATTTATGATTGGTGATAAAATAACTGTAATTGATAATGATGATTTAATAATTGAGGATAAAAAATATAATGGAACACATGGATTATGGAGATTGTTAACTTATGAAAAGAAACCAGATAATAATTTATATACACAAGATGATTTAAATAATTATTCAAAGATTTTATGGGAAACTAATTCAATTTATAAAAATAATGATCCAAATAGTAAAAAACCAATATCTAGTGAAGGTGATAAATATATTAATTTAATTAAACATATTTGGGAATTAAAAGGGGAAATTGAAGGTTCAGGAATCAGACAATATACAGAAAATAAAATTGAATATAAATTTATAGATGATTTAAATAAATTAGATAATATTATTAATTATATATATGCACAAGAAAAAGCTGGTAATAATAATTTTTTAAATGAAAAGAAAGCAATTAAAGACTTTATATCAAATAAATTAGATGAATTAATTGAAAAACCTGAAGGAATTAAGTATTTAAAAAGAATTTTGGCAAATATTTCATCACCATTATTAAAAGATGGATCAGGTATTTTAAATGATGTTATAAATAATTTACCTTTTGAATTACATGTACCTGGTTATCAATATCTAGGGCCTGGAACTAAATTAAATAAAAGAGTAAAAAGAGGTGATCCCGGAATAAATGATTTAGATAAAGCTGCTAAAGAACATGATTTATTTTATAGAGATCATAAAGATACAAAATCTAGAAATGAAATAGCTGATAAAATTTTACAAGATAAAGCATGGGATATAGTAACATCAAATGATTATGGAATTGGTGAAAGATTAGTTGCATTACCAACATCAGGTGCTATGTGGATGAAAAGAAAATTTGGTATGGGTTTAGAAGTAGGATTAAAATTTTAATAAAATTTTTCATTAATTAAGTTAATCTATATTATAAAAAAACTATAAATTTTTTTCTTAATAAATGGAAAAAACAAATATAAACTTGACAGATAATCAAAAATCAAAAATAAAATTAGCATTTAAAAATAAAAGATCAGTTATAATTCAATTTAATATTGATCAATTTAATGAAAATGGAAAAGATATTATATTATTATCTAAAAGACAAATTAATAAACTAAATAAACATAAAAAATTAAATAAAGGATTAAGATTTGAATTTTCATATAATCAATTAAAAGAAATAAAAAATGGTGGATTACTAAAAGAAATTTTAGATTTTGCTGATAATATACCTATAGTTAAAAATTATACACCAAATGTTAGAAAGGGAGCAAAAGTAGTAAAAGAATCTATAATTCCTAAATTTAGAAATTTTGTTGATTGGTTAGATCATGAATTAAAAAATGTAGAAGGATCTGGTTTAGATAAAAAAACATTAAAATATATGAAACAAAATTATAAAAAAATTTTGAACCACTAACATTAGGTGAATTAGAAAAATTGTGTAAAAATATAAAATATTTTAGAGGTGTATTTATGAGAGATATATTACCTAATAAAGTTAATAAATTTGAATGTGGAATTATAAATTTAGATTCATTTGATGGAAATGGAACTCATTGGGTTTGTTATTATAAAAAAGATAAAATTAAATATTATTTTGATTCATATGGAAATATAGTTAATAAACCACCAATAGAATTAGTTAAATATTTAGGAAAAGATAATATATTTTATAATGATAATCAAATTCAAAATTATAATGATCCACCAATTTGTGGTCATTTATGTATTTTTATATTAAATGAATTAAATAAAAATAAAAAATTTGATAACATAATAAATAAATTAATCCTTAATAAATATGGATTCACAAAATATATTTGATCTGTTTGGAAGACAGAAAAAACATCCAATTAATATTAAAGAAGATTATATAAATTCCAAATTAAATACATTTTTTAATAATTTTAGTAAAAGTTTTAAAAGTCATGTAAAAAAGACTGAAAATTTAGTAAATGCTATTGGTTTATCAAAAAATTATATAAATATTAATGGTAAAAGAATTGTTAATGTAAAACCAAGTATAAATAAATATGATGTTATAGTTAAGTCAGAATTAGATGAAGTTTTAGATTCAATTATTGAAATTGGTAGTGATTATTCAGAAACTAAAAAAGATTTAAATAAAATTTTAGAATTTTTAATTAATATTGGAAAACATGTTGAAAATTTAGAAGAAAAATTAGAAAAAGAACTAAAATTTCTATTTGATGGAGTCAATAAATCAATAAAAGAATTAAATGCAGAAATAATACTAATTAAAGGAGATATAGATAAATTACAATAATTTATTTTATATAAATGGAGTTGATTTATTGTCTTAAATGTAAACAAAAAACTAATTCTAAAGATATTCAGATAATAAAATTAAAAAATATAAATATAATTAAATCAAAATGTTGTATTTGTAATTCAAAGAAAAGTTGTTTTACAAAATTTTCTCCCTAATAAATGGCTCTATACAGTTCATTTGATTTATTCATTATCAGAAACCAAAATCAATTAAACAAAGATGATTGGGATGATATTTCTGAAAAATATGAATTGAGTATTAATATGATGAGATTGTTTCAAAATAAATTAAATTGGCAAAAAATTGCTCAACATCAAAATTTAACTATAGATTTTATTACTGAATTCATAAATTATCAACTAAAAGATTATATTGATTTGATTTGTAAATATCAAGATTTAACTGAATATTTCATTCATGATTATGCTTTTACATTAAATTGGGAATTAATTTTAGAACATCAAAAAATATCAGCAAAATTTATACTTGATCATGCTACAGAAATTGAGTATTTTAAAAGTAAAAATGAAATTGATACATAAATAAAATTTGACATTATAAAATCATAAAAATTAAATTATGAAAATTTTACTTGTTTTAAAAAAGCTTTTGATTTAAAAAATTATCCTTAATAAATGGCTGATTACAAAAAATATATAAATGATATTGAAAGAGCTGAATACAAAAATTTCTATCCATTATCTAAATTACATTTAAATGAACCTAATAAAAAAACTGAATTTAATATAGATTTTGGAGATGGATTTTGTACTTCTAAATTTCAATTTTATATATCTGGTAAATTGACTAAATCTGATGGAACTGCATATGATAATGGTGCTAATATAAAATTAATTGATAATTTTGTTCCATTTTTATTTTCAAAAATTGAAGTTAGAAAACATAATAAATTGATTGATGAAATTGAATATCCTGGTCTATTAAGTACAATTAAAGGTACTATAACTTATTCAAAATCAGAAATAAATCAAATTAATAATGGTTTTGAATCAAATTTTAGTAAAGCATTTGAAGCAATTGGTAATTTATCTCATTTTGGATTAGGATTTTTTGAAAATGTAAATATTCCAATATACAAAGGAGGTTTTAATATAACATTTATTAGATCACAAGATAATGATGCAATTTTTAGATGGAAAACTAAAAAGGCTGATGGAACTTATGATAATGCAACATTACCAGCTGAAGGTAAAATAACAGTTGATGAATTTTTTATTAGAGTTCCTATAATTGAATACAAAACAACAAGTAAAATTCAATTAATTAATGAACTAAGCAAATTTGAAAAAGTAAATTTTCATTTTAATCATTGGCAATGCATTGAACAAAAAAATATTACAGGAAAGAATTTAAGTTTGGATATAACAAATATCTATAGAAATATTTATAATCCAAAATTTATTATAATTGGATTTCAAAAATCAAAAACAAATGATCAGTTATATGATACTTCTAAATTTGATAGTATGTATATAAAAAATATAAGAGTAAAACTAAATGGTCATTATTACCCTGATGAATTGGAAAACTTTGACATATTCAATGAAAAATTTAGAATTATGTATGAAATGTATCAAGATTATAAAAAAGTTTATTATAATAGTAGTAAAATGTATTATAATCCAACAGAATTTCTAGAAAATAGACCAATTTATGTAATTGATACTACAAAAAATCCAACAAATATTTCAAGTTCAAAAAATGATATTATTATTAATGCAGATTTTGATTATGATATAGTAGCTACTAGTAAAACAAATTGTTATATTATTATTGTATCTGAAAAATTACTTGAATATAATATAATCAAAAATGATATAATTGAAATAAATTAATCTATATTCTTAAAAATCAGATATTAAAATTTACTTGTTTTAAAAAAGCTTTAAATTTACAAAAATAAAACAAAATGAATGGATATGATGGTGTATTTTGTGTAGTGTTGTAAGTGTGCGTGTTTTCAGAATAGGCGCCTTAGTTACTCGTCACTACCACCTAGCTTTTATGATATTTTGTATTTTTGAATTTGAACCCATCACTGCCACATTCCAGGTTTTTATGTCCCCAGGGGCATCATTTCAGGTTCTATTGAATTATTTGATTTTTAGATTTTTTTGTGCTAGGTGGAGGAGAGTGTATTATTTGAATTTTTTAGTGTGCGGTGTTGTAAGTGTAATGTTGTATTAATGGGATGGACGATAGGCGATTGATTGAAATGATTAATGGAAATAGATTGGTGGTTAATGGAAATGGATTGGTGATTATGAAGGATGAAATGGATGAGGCAAAGGGTGCACCCACCATAGTATCTTGTCACACGGCTTGTTTCACAGTCATTATCCTATGGCCACTCGGATAAAGACCTTCCACCAACCACTGGACTTCAACTATGTCCTCAATAAATTATGCCCGAAGTTTCGAGATTTGAACTCGGAACCTCAGGCATATGAGACTTGAACGTTAGCAATGAGCTAACCAGACTTCCGTTGAGTGATAAGACTGCATGGGTTTATCAGTTGAAGCGCTAGTAGTTCATGACTATTCCACTAGATAGTGCAACAATTGCCTATACTAAATAAATATCATTTTTAATCCTATTAATACATTATAGCCCATCATAAATCAACCAATTAAACATTTGTTTCAAATACTTTTACAAATAAATCAATTAACATATTAATGAATTTAAGAAACAACAAAAAAACTTATATCTCATTTAAAACCTAAGTTGTGAGGTATTATATCAAAGAGAAAAAAATATTAAATTCAATACAATTTTCAGATTAAAGATAACTTAATTATTAATAAAGTTATAATAGTTTAAAGTATTGGAGTTTGTGACAGGAAGTATTATTTTAACGGTCAGATAAGAGAGATAAGAGTGATAAGAGAATGTTCTCAACCAATATATTCTACAAGACTCATTATTTAACAACTGAAATCGTAGTTTATGAACTAAATAGGTTTATTTTATTAAATTTGCACAATAATTACTATAATTAGTATATATTTTGACCTGGGACCATGATAATTTCAGATTTCAAAAAAATATATAAAATTTGAAATTTTTTTTTAATAGAACTTAAAATATTCATTCATTAAAACAGTTAAAGAATAGAATAAGAAAGATTTACATTTAATTATTACAAACATTAAAACATTTGATGATAAAGAAACTATTCTAGTTTAATTTGAATAATTATTCAGTATTCGACAAAATTTTACTTGTTTTAGAAAAATTTTTATTCTGAAGACAATTTTATGTAAATTTAGGCATATTTGTAAAAAATTTCATGAAATTTGCATATTTTTCATAAAAATTAGAATAATGTTAGACTACAAATTGGCCAAAAAATGGCAAAAATATTGCATAATTGTATTAAAAACTGTGAAATTTGTTTGATTTTTGATTGTCTCCAAAAGTGTCCTAGGAACCCCATAGTACTATCTACTTATATATATATACATATATATCAATTTGAACGAACGGTGTTTTTGGCTTCTAGGGACCTCAAAACGAAAAAGTATCATGGTCCCGGGCTTAGGTCTTACCATGACTACTACCGTAATAGCGTATTCCCTATAGGGAAATTCGCTAAAATCCACAATATAATATATATAATTACGTAATCGCAGAGGTGTCCCTACATCGATACAAACGGCAGCTCCCATGAAAACGACGGTAATAGCTTATTTCTAAAGGAAATTCGCTAATATCTCGGTAACCAGTGGACGTAGAGCAATAATTAAACATACCAAATTGTTTGTTTTTTCGAGCTGAATCTAATGGTGTACACTAAAAGGTAATAAAATAAAAATATCTATGTGAAAAGTGGAAAAAACCCACTTTTGAGGGGTAAAATCCCCCACTTTCCCTACTGAAGTTGGGCCGATCTTACTGGTTAACGAACTCATCCAAAAGAATCTAACTTTACATCCCTGTACAAAATTTCATGATTATCAGACGATTTTTGCACTAGTTATCGTGTTCACAAGCGCTCAAAATTAAAAATTCTATTTCCCATATAAGCCCATGTTAAATTTTTTAGTAAATCGTTATTTGAGCAGTTTTAAATGTGTTACCGACAAATAATCACTACGTATCCAGAAAGTACACATAAAAAGCCACAAGATAATATATATATATATATTTATGTAATCGCAGAGGTGTCCCTACATCGATACAAACGGCAGCTCCCATGAAAACGACGGTAATAGCTTATTTCTAAAGGAAATTCGCTAATATCTCGGTAACCAGTGGACGTAGAGCAATAATTAAACATACCAAATTGTTTGTTTTTTTCGAGCTGAATCTAATGGTGTACACTAAAAGGTAATAAAATAAAAATATCTATGTGAAAAGTGGAAAAAACCCACTTTTGAGGGGTAAAATCCCCCACTTTCCCTACTGAAGTTGGGCCGATCTTACTGGTTAACGAACTCATCCAAGAGAATCTAACTTTACATGCCTGTACCAAATTTCATGATGATCAGACGATTTTTGCACTAGTTATCGTGTTCACAAGCGCTCAAAATTAAAAATTCTATTTCCCATATAAGCCCATGTTAAATTTTTTAGTAAATCGTTATTTGAGCAGTTTTAAATGTGTTACCGACAAATAATCACTACGTATCCAGAAAGTACACATAAAAAGCCACAAGATAATATATATAATTATGTAATCGCAGAGGTGTCCCTACATCGATACAAACGGCAGCTCCCATGAAAACGACGGTAATAGCTTATTTCTAAAGGAAATTCGCTAATATCTCGGTAACCAGTGGACGTAGAGCAATAATTAAACATAACAAATTGTTTGTTTTTTTCGAGCTGAATCTAATGGTGTACACTAAAAGGTAATAAAATAAAAATATCTATGTGAAAAGTGGAAAAAACCCACTTTTGAGGGGTAAAATCCCCCACTTTCCCTACTGAAGTTGGGCCGATCTTACTGGTTAACGAACTCATCCAAGAGAATCTAACTTTACATGCCTGTACCAAATTTCATGATGATCAGACGATTTTTGCACTAGTTATCGTGTTCACAAGCGCTCAAAATTAAAAATTCTATTTCCCATATAAGCCCATGTTAAATTTTTTAGTAAATCGTTATTTGAGCAGTTTTAAATGTGTTACCGACAAATAATCACTACGTATCCAGAAAGTACACATAAAAAGCCACAAGATAATATATATAATTATGTAATCGCAGAGGTGTCTCTACATCGATACAAACGGCAGCTCCCATGAAAACGACGGTAATAGCTTATTTCTAAAGGAAATTCGCTAATATTTCTAAAGGAAATTCGCTAATATCTCGGTAACCAGTGGACGTAGAGCAATAATTAAACATACCAAATTGTTTGTTTTTTCGAGCTGAATCTAATGGTGTACACTAAAAGGTAATAAAATAAAAATATCTATGTGAAAAGTGGAAAAAACACACTTTTGAGGGGTAAAATCCCCCACTTTCCCTACTGAAGTTGGGCCGATCTTACTGGTTAACGAACTCATCCAAGAGAATCTAACTTTACATGCCTGTACCAAATTTCATGATGATCAGACGATTTTTGCACTAGTTATCGTGTTCACAAGCACTCAAAATTGAAAATTCTATTTCCCATATAAGCCCATGTTAAATTTTTTAGTAAATCGTTATTTGAGCAGTTTTAAATGTGTTACCGACAAATAATCACTACGTATCCAGAAAGTACACATAAAAAGCCACAAGATAATATATATATTTATGTAATCGCAGAGGTGTCCCTACATCGATACAAACGGCAGCTCCCATGAAAACGACGGTAATAGCTTATTTCTAAAGGAAATTCGCTAAAAGCTGATAAATACCGGAAATCAACGTTCAAATGCAAACCACCAATTAAAGGTTTAACTCACCTTATCTATTTGACTAGGAAGTCCCCACAACAAATTATCTTTTTAACTTTAAAGTGTTTTTATCACATAAAATCAACAACACACACACACACACACACACACACACACACACACACACACACACACACGCACACTAAAAAACGCTCAAGTATGTTTCCCAGCCGTTGTTTATTATTTCAACAAGAGAAAGCTCTTCAAAATATCGACAAGTACGTGAGACAGCTCCCACCTGAGGCGGAGGCTGACGCGATTTCACCCCTCGCTGATTTGATTCATCCCCCACATTGTTGAGCTGCAGGTCTTCTCTGATTTCACCATTTGTTGTTTGTCTTTCCTCCCGACACAATAAGCTAAATAAGCTCGTCGTGGGTGCAGTGTTTCCATTAACGGAATTTTTAATCGGTTTGGGGATTTTAAGACCCTTAGCGGGATTAAAACGGAATGCGGGACACAACGGGATTTTTTTACCTTCAGAAAAATGGACAAAATTGCAATATTTTACTTGACTTCCCGTTCCTCCTGAATATGCTAAAATATCAATACAGCCAACGATATTTATTACTTTAAACATATTGTAACAATCCTAACAATAAATTTATTCAGTTGTGTCAACAACAACAAAAAATAATAATAAAATAAAATAAAAAGTACGAAAGTAGCCTATGTGGACTGTTAGTAGGAGGCCCATATAACAATCTATATATATAATTCTGTAAGCGATATTTCTTGAGCAAAATTGTGAGCGTTGTACAAATTGCAGAAAGATGGGAGGGGTCTCAAATTAAAGGTCTCGGTCCCATACACGAGGGAAAACTATCGGCGTGTCCATAATGTTAACAGGAAATGAGAAATCACGTAAAACGTCCTCCATAAGAATAGCATGGGAATTCGAAAAACTTCTGTTTTGTGTACATTAAAACATGTGTTATGGTTTAATTTTAAAAAGAGACACAGATGATAACATAGAGTGAAGAACTTTTAATAACCAAATGACAAAAAATATATCTGTTATAGGGTGGTAATACTATAATAAGATGTTCAGCGGCTTTAAGATACTAAAATTTCTACTAGGAGCGTTACCAACCTTACAAACTATTACAAATTGACTGCTGATTTTTACTGTTGTTATAATTACTTAAATTGTAAAAACTGAGCGTGTATGCAAATTATAAAATACATACAGATCGTGATAGGGGCGCGATGGGCGATGAATTGTGGTTTGAGAAACGCCAACTTTATTTACATTAAAACAAGTTGTTAATTATAAGACAAATAGTGTCAAATGATCATATCGAGTGACGAGGTGACAATGATACATTAATTGAAGCTTAAAGTGTATCAGTAAACGAAGTATTGGTATTTTGTTCACAAAATTTTCATAGGAACGTTTTGGTTCATAGATTGCAGAGTTATAAAAGGGAGTTCAAATCAAAGACGTTTGCCCTACATATTATACTAGGAGAAAATGTAGCAGGTCAAAAACTTTATAACAAAATGGAAAATATATAAGACAGATTATTTTATGAAAGTTCCTCTTTAAAGGTTTTCAATTTATAGTGATTTTTTAAAAACTGCTTTGTTTACGCAAAATCAAGAATTTTGATTAGGAGGGACGTATATTGACAGTACGTTTAAATTTGGTGAAAAAAAATCTAGCAGGAGGTAAAACAAATTTATTAAATTTTAGGTCAAACAAAACAATGAAATGGGTATCATACAAAGTATTAAAGGTTTATTTACTCTAAAATGGGTGCTGAACATCCGTCATGTTTTTTCCATCGCCGATTTTCTATGTTATAATAAAAAGTCGTCATAGTTCAAAGGGACTATGACTTCTTTCAAAACTTATTTTCATAGCTCGATAAAAGTTTAACAACAGGCAAAATGAAGCATTTACAAACGTGTGGCCTAATAGTAGACTACCCTATTACTTTAGTAGTCGGATAGTAAGTAATAATAATTACTTATTATCCGAAGTATTATACTTTGGAAAATAGGCTTTTTGGACCTTTATTGTAAAAATTATATCCAAGCCCTTTGGTTTATAGAGACATTTCATCTGTATCAAAAGAGACCTTGGTGATATAATTGGTTCTGGGGTAAAATTTGTGGCTTAATTTTGGAATGTCAATGCATGTTTTCGGTTCAATAAATCATAAAATTTTTCTTTAGGGTTTTTTTTTTAATTTCAATTTCTTTTGTAAGTTTTTTTAGTTATTCGTCTACGTGATCTTGAAAACAACTCAATATGAACCTATTTATTATGTAAAAATGCAATATTTTGAAACGGTAATATACAATTATAACTTACTATGATTTCTTTCAAAACCTAATTTTCATAGATCGATAAGGTTTAACAACAGACAAAATGAAGCATTTACAAATAGGTGGCTTAATAGTACAGTATTGTAAATAAAGCTTTGGGGGCGAATGGCCAGTTTAACTGGTACTGTTATAAATAAAATAACAGTATAAATAACTTAAAACTATTTTTTTTTTTCTGGAAACTTTTTTATTGAAGAACTGGTAATCCGCTATGGTTCATGCTATTTTAATTTTATGGTTAGGGGCTTTTGCCCCTATGAGCCACTTGTATAACAAAATTTACTTAAGGATAAAAAACAAAAACTTTTTTGTAATTGCTGGTTGGGGTAAACGGTTAATTTGAAATGGAATGTGTTTATTTTTTTAAGACAGTAAGCTACATTTAAAAAATGCAGGATTAAGGGAAATTACAAAATTAAAATCGGCATATGAACTATCCGTTGAAATGTAGAACATTAAATGTGATGTCAAAAAGCCCCTTTGCCTGCCTGAACTGTGACAATTTTACCTTGTCATGTCCGCCAAATGACGCCAAAAGTGCATAAACGTATGTTTTTTTTCTTTAGTCTGTTTGTTTTTTATAGTGAATTTAGTCGTAAATTTTTATGTAAATATTGACGCAATCAATCCAACTTAAGTTGGTCACAGATGAAGACATCAAGTATCAAGTAAGTAAGTAAGTAAAAAAATATATATATATATATATATATATATATATATCTTAAACTAATGCCAGCACTACAAATATTAATTTTGGGAAGGGGTTAAGCTGTCCTAAACATCAGCGGGATAAAACGGGATATTTTAAAGGTATAAGTGGGATGAAACGGGATTTTTCGGCTGTAAAAACGAGATTTTTGTTTTGGTCAAGTGGAAATATTGCGTGGGGGATCGCAACACAGGAGAATAATTGCTTTTGCGGCCCGTTATTAGTTTCCAGTGTTACGAAGTAATTCTCTTGTGTCTGTCGACTTTGTTAAAAATATACACCCCTAATCCTACTACCAAATTTATGTTTTTAGGTTATGTTGGCTACCCAGGTAACAGAATATGCAAAGGTTGAAGAGAATGTTTATAAATGGTTTAAATTATAATATAGTGTTACTTATTTAGAGCGAGAAGTTGAAGGAAAACTTTTCGGGAAACATTTTACCCATTAATTTTGTTCTACATAACCTATAATCACTTGTGGTTTTTATCAATTAACGACATTAAAGAAATTTTCTTTAATTCAATTTCAATTTCACTATGATTCTATGTATTAATAATATATTAATATATAATGTATTAGAGCTCCTAGTTTCAAACATTTGAAGCTCGAGTTATACCGCACTTAGTGCCAAGTTAAAAATGGAAAGATCTCAAAATAAAACCATGGCCTTAAAAGAAAATAAAGATTTGTTAAGATAAACTGAAACGGAACATTTTTTTACCTGGGATCAAAGTGAGAGTCACTGTTGATGGGGTGTGGAGGTACATAAACATTTTTACGAACTTCCCGCCAGCCTGCTCGGGGGCTTTAGAGTTTCAAAGTCCTTCCAACTACACTTCCTCTTCTCTGCCACAATAAGAAACTCCTCGTTAATCCGCTGCCCCTGTCGGCATTATTTGCTGTGGCCCAGTTTCTATTGTTAGTTTTTTAAGCGGATTATTTTGTCTTCATTGCGGAAAATCAGTGGGTTTAGTAAATGGATTGTGGCTACCTATGTATAGTCATTGTCCGTAAAGCTATCAAATGATGTTATATTAGGAAAATTGATGAACCTTTGAGTAAACGAATCATGAGAAGAAGTATTGTTTATTTATAATTCCCAACAACCGTTAAGTACATCCTCATTCGTCTAACTATAATAAAGCAGCTTAATTTAAAATTAATTAAAAGTACTGAAAGAATGTACAAAAACAGTTAGTTTTACTAAAATGATGAACAAGATCTATAAAATTTTATTCTCTTTAGGAAAGTTTTACAAGAAAACCAATAATTCAGTAATAGCAATGAGTAACGTAATTTTAAAAATGACTCAAGAGTTTTTATAAAAACCAAATTTACGCAACTATGGTCACCAAACAGAAAATGTAGCAACGATTAATATATATATATATATATATATATATATATATATATATATATATATATATATATATATATATGGTTCAAAATTAATCGTTGCTACATTTTCTGTTTGGTGACCATAGTTGCGTAAATTTGGTTTTTATAAAAACTCTTGAGTCATTTTTATATATATATATATATATATATATATATATATATATATATATATATATATATATAATAAGGTACCATATATAATAAGCTTACAACTAAATATGATAGCCTAAAAAGAGTTTCCACATTTATAAACCGTTATTTTTAAGGGTCATAACGTAGTTTATTTATAAAAGATTTTATTTGACGAAAGCATCCCGAGGTCATAGATTGCGTCATAGCAGAGGAAGGGTAAAGCCTCTTCAAATATCTACAGAAAAAGTTGGCGGTTTTAAGGAACAAGGGTTGGAGGGGGTATGACGTCACAACCCCCCCCCTCTTCTGAGTGAATTGTTAATTCATTCCCAAGAGGGTTTGCTTTTAGATAACAATTTTATTTCCATTGTGGCAGATGTTTTTATTGAATTGGAGACTTGAAATAAAATATTTTTTACATCGTATGGACTTATTACAATTATTAGTTACATTATATAAATTGACTAGGCCTAATATGTTTACTGCCAATGTCCCAATTATGATAACTATGAGTTACATTCTCCCTCAAATCACCGCCATATTTCGGCGGTGTCTCAAAATCAAATAAGTTATCAATTGTGTGTGTTATTTTCACATCAAGGTAACGACTTTGTGTCCAATAATATTATTTTTAACTTAATAAATCTTCTCATTCTGACCGTTAAATTCCCATAACCTTGATTTTTTGCATTCAATCACATATTTCATATTGCAGATGGAGGGTATGGTATTTCTCATAACAACATGCAGCAAATGTGAAGTGAACTAAGAATTATATAACCTATATTACACCGAAGTCTGTTGTGATTTGATGTTAAACAATGCTCTCGTATGAATGTCCACATTTTAGTGAGTGGGGGGAGGGATGCGGAATGTAGTTTGCATATCATGAAGAAGGTAAGAATGCCATATTGTCAGAATTCTTTATACAGAACTTTTGTTACACAACATTTCTCCAATCCTAGGTAAACCAGTACACGATGGAAGAAAAGTTATTTTTTCCCCTTGGTTCATTTTCTACTTAAATTTAAACTGGTTGAATTATCTGTCTTATAACATAAACGGGAAACTACTCGACTTCCTTAGCCAGGGAATATTAAGAGCAAAAATCTAGATTGTAATTGTTTGCAATAAACGTCAACGCACTTAATAGATCGTTTGTGTCAAAACTAAAATGTTTATGATACATGAACAATCATTCGCCTGTAAAGATAACTTTGAATCATTTTCTTTTTCATTTAGTCAATAAAATAAATATTAGATTCAATATAGAGTAGTACTAATTTACGTGTCATAACAAACCGACCGCTGAACCGAGTCTAATCAATTATCGTACAAAAAAACTGACGAACCGAATAAAACAGTTCACGCCAGTTTTATGTTTAACACAAACCGAAACATTTATAATACAGCATTTGGTTACTGTTCTGACAGTAAAAAACTATCCAATCAACCTGTATAGTTAATTTCTTATTGTACCAATTTTATGTTTTATTAACATGTGGCCTACTCCTAAAACACTGAAGCTCTTTTTGAACTATTTTTTATACAAACAATATTCTTTCATATTTTACACTAACTATATTATTATTTTAAAATCGACTTTGTACAAAGCTTACGAATATCGTCATAGTAGGTAAGAGTTCAAAAATAAACTTATATTTTCAGTTCGTGCTCACTTAAGTAGCAGTAAAGGATTCCCGAAGAAAGAAACAAAAAGACCAATATAATAAAAACCTAAAGGAGCTTAGAAGAGGAGAAGAGTGACGCGTTCATGACATTCTTCCTCTCCTCCTCTGATCTCTACTGTTTCTGTTATTTTTATACCTCTTTGATATGTTAAATAGGCTTATATACTATCTTGGGTGTTGTGTTTAAATCCAATAATGCTCTTAGATTTTAATCTTGGCTTGAAATGAAATGAAATGAAATGAAATGAAATGAAATGAAATGAAATGAAATGAAATGAAATGAAATGAAATGAAATGAAATGAAAATACTTCTTTATTGAGGCGAACATTAGGACCTCATGGTCCTGTCTTACAGTTAACCTCCAACAAAATGGCTGCTACTTACATTAAGATTACAAATAAAAATAAAATACAACCAAATAATTCATATTCTTAAACATTATTTCACAATACTTTTCATTACTTACATCCACACACGCATTCACACACTGCTACACCTAAGCCTAGAGCACGCCATCCCGCCACACCACGGCCATCCGGTTGTGATAGTATTCTTTCAGCGCCGCCGTCAGCCGGGGACGGGATTCTATGGACTTAATTGAATAAGGCAAGGAGTTCCAGAGACGGCAAGCTGTAACTACAAAAGATTGATTGAAAACTGTCGTTTTGTGGTGAGGAATGCGTAGTGTTGATGAGCCAGAGCGAGTGTTTCTTGCACCTCTTTCATCCAAAAATTCAAAATTGGTCGCAAGATAATTTGGAATCCCAAGCTTGATTGCAGAATGAGTGATAGTGATAATTCTCAGCTGTCTGATGTCTGATAACTTTAGAAGAGATGATTGAATGTAAAAAGGAGTGACGTGGTCATCAATTCGGAGATTGTATAAAAAACGAATGCAATAATTTTGAGTTCTTTGTAATTTCGTAGCCAGAGCCACAGTCATATCATTAATTACGGTGTTACAGTAATTGAAGTGTGGGAAAACAAGTGATTTAATCAAAAGCAGTTTTATGTGGAAAGGTAAAAGTCGTTGCATCTTTTTTAGAGTATGAACTGCGGCAAACACTTTTTTACAGATGTGTACCACAGCATCAGTCCAGTCAAGTGTGTTGTTGATAGTCAAGCCAAGACTTTTCACTTTGTTGTTGTACTGCAAAAGAGTTCCATTCACCACAATGTTTGGTGCATTATTCAAGTTCACTCTGCTGAGCAGTCGTGAGTGTCCCAATATCATTGGTTTAGTCTTGTCAGGATTTAGTCTGAGTCCGTTCTTTGCCGCCCACAGAACAATTCTGTCAATGTCTTCGTTTATTTGAGTAACAGTTTCATTCAACATGCTAATTTTAAAGTGAGCGTAAATCTGTAGATCATCAGCATATGAATGAAACTTTGTGTGCTGTAAAACTGAAGTAATGTCGTTTGAGTAAATCGTGAAGAGTAGAGGACCTAGTATTGAGCCCTGAGGAACACCACAGGGAACATATCTCCAGTCAGACGTCAGTTTGTCATGACACACACACTGCTTTCTACTTGGCTTGCTGCATGGTTTTCCAATTCAGAGATATGTTTAGAACATTTGAAAGAGAAAAAAGTGTTACAGTAATTATAGGTAGTTTAAAATAGTTTAGGGAACCATGTGTTATCTCCTTGTATATATTAATAGACAATCACAAAATATGACCACTTTCTTTCTCAGCTTGTGTCCATTGTAGGAGAACTTCGCGCATACCATTAGAAGGTCCATGTCCTGTAAATGAACAGAAACCTCAAATTATTTTTATGAATAGGGGCTTTTTCCCCTATGAGCCACTAGTTTTTAAACTAATTTGGTAGGACATTTGATGAATTTTCGGTGGAATTTCGATCAGAGTACGATCTCTATTAAATAATGAGACAAGAAACATAAAAAAAATTAACTAAAACTGACTGGGTCCAGATCAGCTTAGTTAGTTTTTGTTTTATTTCGACCATTAGACGATCTAATAACTTGTTGAGACTGTTTCAAAGAGGGAAAGGAATTTTGATAAAGAGGAATTTTTAAGTAATTATTGCTAAAAAAATCTAAACCTACATTTTTTCCTACAACGGTACAATGATTAAAGTTGTATTTTTTGATGGCTAGGTAAAAATAAATGTTTTAAAAGTCAGATTTTTTTCACTTTTACGTCTTAACTTATTGGTTATCATGACAATGTTATTGACTTGGCTAATAGGAGGCAAATACAGGTTCAATGTCCTTCTCACATATGATAAATTTAAAATATCGTCTGGGCTTTCCTACTCGTTTTGACATTTTCTATGGTATATGCAGTTGATCAATAGAGTTTGCCATGAGCGAACGAGTGAACGAGCTTGCCATGCGCGATCTAGCTTGCCATGAGCGAACGATCTTGGTATGAGGGAACGAGCTTGCCATATATGCGAAAGAGCTCGACAAAGTATAGTTGAATTTAAACCATCTTCTTCAAATAAACTGTCCGTTGCAATGCGCGAGTATCAAATCAGTTAAATAATATCTTAAGAACAAATGAGTTAATATATGTAGAGTAAATAAATTCACATGTCTGACCAACCATAGTTTGAATGTAGTTTAAAGCGTTGTAAGTAAAACAGTGCTAATAGGTAAGTAATGTGTTGAGAACTTAATTAAATACTGATGAACTAGTTGAACAAGATGATGCCGATAATGGGAGTGTGGGTGGCATGCGGCTGTGAGGGGATTGAGGGGGGATGGGGGAAGGAGAAATATATCCCTTCCTTTACATTTGTATCTTTTAGGGAATATGACACCTGTTGCATGTGATAATCAATACATAAAACATCCCCATTCATATCTTCGCCTTATACCCTCTCTCAATAGTGGTTTCTATCCCTATGTGATATTTTGAATCGTGATTGGATTTTCCAGGACGAGATTGTGTGGCACCCCCCCCCCCCTTCCGGGAATTTTCATACGATGACCCTCCCCCCACCTCAAATTAAAACTGGGGTAGAGAAAATTCAACTCTAAAGAAACAACGTTCTTTATAAAGCGTCTTTATTACCCCTGGTAATAAAGCGGGGTGTTTATCAGAAATAAAATGAAACCCTCCTGACAAGGTAAAATATTTTTAAGAGGGATAAAATAGTTAGGCTAGTAAAGTATCACAAACACAACATTTATATGCAATACATATACACAACATACAGTATCTATCTATACTTAATACTCTAAGGGTTTTTTTTGTGTTAAGAACTCCACCTACAATTTTCAACCGATTTTTCGAGTTTTCGGTGTCGTTGGATAGGGCTTGGTCTGTAGTTGTTTCCACCAAAAACTGTTGAGAACATGGACTGAAAATAAAGGCGCTATCCACCATTGAAACCTCAAAATTTCCCATTAAAACAACATTGGGATTGAAAAAACATTTTAAACATCTGTTATACCCCGTTCAAAATAAATGTGCGGTCGAAATGCAGATTTCAATTCCCCCAATTTTTCCATTCCTCCCGCTGTCAAGAATCCAACCAATCAGAATCACTAAGAATAACCACAGCTGTTTAGTATCTCATGTCACTTTATGCCAATGTTTTCATTTTGCGTAAACAAACATTCTAATTTTGACGTTTGAGATGTAACAAGAAGCGTTTCCAACGGCAAGTACGGGAAATAATACGATTATCACCGCTATTTTCTACTCTAAATTTTAAGGGCTAAACTAAAATAACATCTGATTGTCAAGAAAATCGGGGAATTCAGGAGGTATTGAGGGAATTTTCCTTTAAGTGGGAAATAAAATTCTGTCTTTCGACACATTTATTTTGAACGGGGTATATAATCAGCTGTAAATACGTGTAGTGATTGGTGATCATGGTTGGTGATTACTCATATTCACATTATTGGATTGGTCGGATTTCATTGATTTAGAGCTAAAGGAACATTGGTACTGTATTAAAATAAATTGCTCGATTTCGAGCAACGCGTATACTATAGTCCGTTTTTTTAAACCTGATCCTTCACGAGAATATTGGGGTGGGGGAGAGATTTAAACTGTAAACAAAACATTTAAACTCGTGACAAAAATGTTCGAGTATCAGATTTCCTCAAATAACGTTTTAAATAAAATATAATGTCTTTCAGTAACTCATAGTCAGCTGCTATATTTTTAAGCCAAACTAATTCCTTGTTAAAAAGTAACAGTTCTAAAGTAAACTGATTAAAATCAACTGCTATTAATAATGTTGTAAAACTGATACACAATATGTTGTGATATAAAACTACCAGCTGGTAAGCAACAGTGAAATAAAACAACAAAAAAACCAAAGGACTCCAGCCAATGGGATGTTAGCAAGGATAAACGAATCCCCACCACCATCT
The DNA here is from genome assembly GCA_030545055.2 of Neoaliturus tenellus. Taxonomy (NCBI): domain Eukaryota; kingdom Metazoa; phylum Arthropoda; class Insecta; order Hemiptera; family Cicadellidae; genus Neoaliturus; species Neoaliturus tenellus. The sequence continues at coordinate 20,079,537 of CM061537.1, read as the reverse complement.
CTCCCTAGAAGGATCAGGTTAAAAAAACGGACTATAGTAGGGTCTACTATTAATACAAACTTGTATTATATACATACAACTACTAATACTATATAATTAAAACTAAACCCTTTACTTATCCAAACATTATACCCACAACATATAACAGTTACAATAGACCTTATTAGTAGTCTACCTATTGAAGTAACTGCTTACACGAGTAGGAGCATTTAGGGCCTACAGATTTTTCCAAGACTCCAATGACATTGTCCTAGAATTTGGAGAAACCATCTAGTGGGCCTATTAACAATTTCATTCAAGCCCTCATTCATTTGTGTTCTTAACCAATTTTACAATATTCCGCCATATTAAAATTTAGTTGTATTTTTTTAACAGAAAGTATAAAAATGAAGTGTTTCAAAACTATATATTTAGCAGCTGAACTGTATAAAAATACTTAAATCTTTGCTTAGGCCTACTTTAGTCCAAACAGTTACTGTATGTTACTATATCACGACTAGTTTCGCTGCAACGGAAGTTGCTTCTTCTTCCCATCTTCTTTAAATAAATATATTTGATCGGCTCGTACCTCAGGACTGTTCCATTGGCCTTAAAATTCAAAGTTATATTTATAGTTCTAAAATCGTACTGATCAAAGCATCGTAATTTTACTAACGAAAACAATTCGATTATAATTTAACAAAATAAGTTTAAGTTGAAGGTAAAAATAAATATTTTTTTAGCATAAAAAATAAATAAATAAAATAGGTGTCAATTCTCGACACTATTTACTTCCTCGTCCTTTGTGTAAGAATTCTGAGACAACTAAATTTTCTAACATCAAAAGGCCAACCTTGCTCTTTACTATACAGCACAGCATCCGACACACTTTCTTTGTTGCTATTGAGAGTTCTTTCTTAAAAAAGGTTTCTGGCAGAGGATTTTAGTTAGTTTATTACCAACTGAAATACTTCACTAAGTATTACATAAGGGGAAAACTCTACATTTACAAAATCGTATTACTCGAGTACGTAAGAGCTAAACGGACAAATAACCAATTACGGTTGTGGGGTGGAGGATGTATGCATGTAAATGTTCTAAAAGACGCAGACACCTAAGTTTTTATACAAATGTCTTATTTGGGAATGAATAAAGTAGTTCTAAGAAGCTTCCCAGAGTTGAGATAATCAAAAGTACAATCATAAACTTAAATTCTCTATTTATTTTCTTCGCTACCATAACCATAGCTTAACCATGGCCATCTTGTTGTAAATACCACAGCCATTTTAACGTGAGCACGTTTATCAACCAACATTAATTTATAGCTAGTACATAGGAAGATATTATTGCTTAATAAATCTTATAGCCTTTCAGAACAATCTCTAACTTTCAGAATAATAAGAACAAAAATTACCTTGTCAAATCAATTACTTTACTTACCAAAGTAACGTAGTCTGACTTACCCAATCTGACACATTACGTTTTTTTCAACTAAATACAAGTACCCACACCTTAAAGGGACTATAAAACTACAGCTATTCTTCCACCTAATTAGGAAATTTCGCAAATGACCTTGATTACTTTGTAAGACGTGCCAATTGAATGTGCCAATTTTATGTCGTGATTCATGAGTCTGCACGATTCTGATATCTTTGATTATTCTGTTGATCTTTAAACAAAAGTTTATTTTATGCCTAGTGTCTAGGAGATTAGACTTTTGGTATACTGTATATTTCTATAGTTTAATAATAGCCTATATTTTAGTTAACAGGAAACTAAGAAAATCAAGAACTAAGTTAACCGTAGATCTCGACTAATTTAAAAGATAAAGCAAGTTTTCCTGTAAGAATTTACTCCTTTTGAGAGGATCTTTATTTATATCAAAATATTCTTTACACTTGATTTGCCGTTGGTAAGGAAACTCCGATATTTTTTACGGCTATTAATTCTGTGAAATATGCGAGATGCAAATTCACCCATGATTGCCTCTTGCCATAACAATCAACCTACGCTGAAAAAGGACCTCTATACTTGTGTAAAATTTAGGGTTCCGTAGTATTTAAAAATTAGCTATCAACATGTAAAAGAAATTTTATATTTATAAATGTGCTAACTTTTACCTATATTTTACCGTGGGGGAACGCAAACTTATACGCATTGTGTGGGGAACTCGCCTTTTGTACAAAGTACAAAAAAATAAATACCCCCCCTTCACCCCCTTTCGGGCCGAGATTTTTTCCGAATTGGGCCTGATGATGGTCGGTGTGACTGGTCGAAACCGATCGCCATATAAGATCTTCCTTATATATTTACCGTCTTGTATACAATTACAGACAAGTGTTAATATATCAAGTAGTGTTAGATGACGTTTTATCATTTCCACCTGAGTGGTATTTTCTCATGTCCCTGAACAGACAGGAAGGCGCGTTCTTCAATCAATCAGTATAATACAGTCCCACCTCCTTGTGCGCGGTGGGGTTTGGGCTATGGTGACTTCTACCTTAGCAAAAACCGGGTCATGCACGCCTTTGGCCCGGAGCAAGGAATAAATAAACAAAGACTCCAGATGGGGTCGAAAGAGTCGGACAAGATTCACCGGGAAAAGAAGACAAACTGTGGGGGTGGAGACACCTACAGTTTGGATAGAGTATCTCAGGGTCATCTGCCCTTCTCAGAGAAAGAGGAAGGCTTCCGGGTATATCCTACAGCCTCTGAGGGTTTTTTTTACTTTACATTCACTTGTGTCACATTTGAAACCATTACAGTATTTTTTAAATATATTTTATATGCAATTGGACTTAATTCTCTGTGGTGTTAAATGTAAGGGATTGCCCATAAAACATTGGAAAAATTATTTTAAAACAATGTAGTTAAAAGTATGGTTTTCCCCTTTAAGTTATATAAGTCATTTTCTCTTCGATCCATACTTTTCCCATCACACTTAGGTCTACTTTCCTTCATAAATAACTTGACACAAAACCGATTTGTGTACCTGCACTGCTCCATAAGATACGCCAAAGACTTAATTACATAATTAAAATATGGTATTTGTAATGTTTGAAAAAATTACTCTAGCATTTCTCAGTAATCTTAATTTTCAACAATCTAAACTTGCACGAAAAGTTCTCATACGTAGTACAATTTGGAAATTATAATCTCCAAAAGATGAACTTATCAATGGAGTGAGTATTGATTGTGTGATGGAGAATGTAGGGCAATAGAGAGAGGCAACAGGTGATTTAACCCCCACCCTCTCCCCCGCAGAAACCGCCCTTGCCTCTCCCCCCACCCCACCTTACCACCAAACCCCCAACCAACCCCCCCCCCCCGCGCGGCCTACTGGGCTTCCTCTCTGCTCAGCCACCCTACTATCTTGCTTTACACTTTCATCAATGTTTGATTAAATTCTTGAAACTTAATTTCAACAGTTTTCCAATAAAACCTTGAATAACATTTTTGTTTTCCGCTTCAACAGTTCAGGTGTTTCGTGGTTTCCCTTTATGAAAAGGAATTACGGCACTTACTAGGAATTTCTTTGTTTGATTGTTGTTTATTGTATAGGCCTAGACTGTTATGCTTTAATGGTTTTTCCTACCACTGCATGGAAATAATCACATTGCCACAGCTGTAATCCTACGCAAAACAGTTCATTTCCGTTTTCCGGTCCTTTTCCGCTCTAGAGCGGTAATGGAACATTGGCGCACGCTAAATCAAGGTTATTTTAAAATCTACAATAGGTTAGAACGGTAAAGAAGGTGACGTCACAACACAGACTAGTTTCTATTGGTCAGAAACCACATGACAGTCACCATAATTATTACAAATTTATTAATTGTAGTTGCTTTGCTCTGAATCAGCTGATTTCACGGTCAGTATTTTGATAACATTAACTTACGGTTACACATCTATGCAGGTGATTACGATTTATTACAGTTATTAAGTTAATGAAATAATGAAGTTAAATTTAAAGTTGATATAATTGTGTACGTTTATTAAATACATTTAATCGGTTGTAATTATGGAGGTAGGAAAAATATTGTGTGTATTACGAGCACAAATAGTCATTGCCGCTCTCGAAATGTTTGGCCGCACTCAGCTGACGCTTCGGGCGGCCAACTACATTCTCGAGCGGCAATGACGTTATTTGCGCTCTTAATACACAAATAGCTATTAACGTTAAAGTGTCAATTGTGTGTAAAATATTTGTAATAAATGCATTAACGTAATTTAGAATTAACCTTTCTATTTATTTTTAATATTTTAGAGTTTAACTCATTTTTAGATTTAAAAGTTTTTACATTTCACATATCGATAATCAATAATTGAGTAAAGTTTTGAGTTAGGAGGCTCTGAATGGATGTTGTTTGTTGGTGCCATTAAAGTATATTGTTTAAAGGTTTTCATCTATTTTATACAACTTATTTCTTACCTTAATTACTAGAGTGTAGACCTATATTATTGTTATCATAGTTCAATAACGAAATATAATAGATTTTAGCAAGCTGCCGGTATTTTTAAAGCATACATTAACAGTTTACTCTAATGGCAATTTATAACACATTCGATTTGATTGAAGAAGTATTAACTACAACCATAACATTTTCTAAAAACTAGCGTAACTTAACTCTATGCAGGTATTTCAACATTGGCCTTTAGCAACATTCTTATGGAAAATATTTTGCAGTCCAAACACCACCCTTTTCGATTTACTAACAAAAGAGTAAAACTGGCAAGTGATTAATTTTCATAGTAATTTTACAAAAGTGTGTTTATGATTTTACGAAAACAAATCAGGTTGTAGGCCTATTTTCGTTTGGTTGGCAACAAAAAATTAAGTAAAATATTATATTTACCGGCATCATTGGGAATATTTGATCTGCATATCAGGGAAGAGGATTGTAAATTCAAAGGTATAACAGCGCAAGTGTAGGCTACATTTGATAACATTGGCCACCCGCATAAATCGATCATTTCGAGAGCTGATAACAGTTGACACGACGACGTTACCAGGCGCTGCAATGGTGGGTGGCACACCTGGTTGTCTATATCCTGTTGCAACGGTGGCACACCTGGTTGTCTATATCCTGTTGCGATTGTGGCACACCTGGTTTGCATTCATGGCATACATTGTTGTCTATAACCAAGGAGGTTATATTCTAATACTGGAGGTAACACACAATGCTAAAAAAGCGAGCCGCTGATTTTGTTTGGTTGGCAATCCTGAAGTACCAATTTGAACTGTTTGCCGAAATGAACGAGTCAGCTAAGGGAGTCAAATGAATTGTGAATCAATTGCCTGGTGAATCGATTTCAATGGGCAATAATTAAAGATTAGCAAATATGCATTAAAAGGGGAAAACAAACAAAAACAGAAAATAAATTATATATAAGTATAAAAATTTATTTTGGAAATTTGGTAATCAGTTTCAAGTTATGGAAACATGTTTATTTTTATTTTTTTTAAATTAGTTAATTTACTTGATGATTTTGTACCGCATTAAAAATTGTATAATATGCAAGACAAGAGAATAAATTTTTTCGTGGTATACCTTTGTGAGTACTGAAATAGTACGGAATTTTGCAAGTTAATGTAGGCCTAACCATTTCTAAGATCTAACATAGGTATAAATAAGTTATTAGTTCTAATTATATTTTTTGAACTATTTATAAAACAACAAATATTCACATCTACAAATTAAATCAATAAGTTATCTCTTATTCTGTAAAATACCTAACAAATAAAATTGTTTAAGTTTAAATTAATGTAAGTTAGAATTAAAGACACACGTTATTATTATTCCAGAGTCTAGACTCCTAATTATTGGTTAGCCGTACCGTACTAATTCATCGTTCATCGTTCCCAGAAGATTCGAACCATTTCGTTGGTTCGAATATCTTTTAGCTACCGTTCAAAGAACGACAAAACGGTACTTCAGGATTGCCAACCAAACAAAATCACCGGCTCGCTTTTTCGCCAAAATTAACCTATCAGTGTTACCTCCAGTATTAGAATATAACCTCCTTGTCTATAACCTCATGCAATGGTGGCACCCAAGGAGGTTATATTCTAATACTGGAGACAACACACAATGCTAACCTCTCTTGCCGCTAATTTTCTTCGGTTGGCTGCACTGACGAATGAACGATTCGCCAGTTAATTAAATTGAATGATTCGCCAAAATGAACGAGTCAGCCAAGGAGTAAAAGGATGATCTGAATCTTAAATGAAAGCTTTTATTAGACCTTTTATTAGTCACAAATTTACATGTAAATCTAATATGGAAATGAAGCTAAAGCTAGTTGCAGAAAATAACAGAACAAATAAGGCCACTTTTTTACTGCAGAAGTTGCAACAAATAAAATGTCGGAAGATAAAATCCTCTGCCTAAATAATTAATATAATTCTCAATAACTAATTCTTAAGCTAATAATAAAACAACAAACATAACAATCTATAAAATTATTTCATTTGGTACACACTGCAACGAAAGAATATATGTAGTGTCGAATTAATTCATCGAATTCCTTTAGAGCATCACAGACATGCGATAACGAACTAAGAAAATAGGTTAAATTTATGTAGTCATTAAACGTTCTAATGAAATATATGAACCGTTGTCACTACCGTTCAGACAATGGAAAAATTGTACTTCAGTGTTACCAACCCAACAAAATCATCGGCACGCTTTTTCGCCATAAATAACTAAACGGTGATCATCCAGTATTAGAATATAACCTCGTTGGGTGGCACACCTGTCTCTCTGTGGTCTGATCATCAATGAGTGACGACAGCTAACATAGAGGCTGAAGTGAGACAAAAGTTGCGGTATTTACTGTAGATGATGTTGATGATGATGATAAAAAAGGTACTGAAGCCCTGCTGGCCCCCTGGCCGCTTCAGAACATGCAGAATATGCCAGGAAAGGAGATGCAAATCGTTAACCACACTAGGCAGGCACGTAGAGTATTTAAACTTAGATAATATGAAAAGAGCACTGGGAATCCAATCAGCATCACTAACAGAGATGAGCAAATCTTTTCTACTTGTATCCAACAATCACTGTCGACTGTACTAACCATTTATTTGATCGTTTTGTTGAATAAGGCCTATAAATCAGGGCAATTGTTTCAAAGATAGTAAAAAGTTGTATTATGTATAGTAATATTGTGTATGACTTATAACTTTTCTGCTATTACGGTACTTGACTAATTTATAACTTAACTTACGGTATAACTTAACTAGCGAATTTTCTTACTGTTTAGCATTATTTTTCGTGTTATAGTGTAAATATCGTTCATGAAGTTTTACAAAACTTTTGAATAGCTTTATTAAAATTGTATAGTAATAGCTTACTACAAATTAACTTACTCAATTTTTAGTTGAGTCCATAATACTTCATACTTTATACTTCTTGAGGCATAGGCCTACACTTAAAAAAAAAGTGATTGTCAAAATATTGCTGTAAATACACATTGCAGGAGACCTGATTTTTTGTAGGATGAACTTAAATACCCATTTTAATCTAAAATGGGTTTTCTACATTCATGCAAATGAACTAACTTTTTCGCTAACAAAGGGCTACTAAGAGTCAAAATATCATGTTTTATTTACTACTTAGAAAAAATTATCAACATCAAAATACTTTGTCGCAAACCAAATTGAAAATTCTATTGAATAAAATATGTGATCAAATAAAATCCAACATTAAAATTTCATTTTTAAATTCAAAATTAATATTTGAGTTTGAAGGAGAATAATGAGACTGTGATGAAAAAGTATTATTTTTGTATTCATCAAAACAAACATTGTTGAATTATCAGCCACGCCACGTTGACTGTGTATTTAGGTTTTAATTAAACTAGAGTCGCGATTTTGGGGCTTTGATCCTCGCTTTGATGTGACAAACCTTAATGGAACAAAGCCAATATCGAGTGGGAGGAAATGGAGTTGGGACAAGAATATTTTTTATTTAGTGTTTATGTTTTACCTACAGCCCTAATCAGGTAATACCCCCCGTTGCAGCAGACCTGCATACTCAGCGAATTTCCAAATTAGTAATATTATTTTTGACCAGATGAAACTATAAACAAAATTTCATTACGTGCTCATTAACAGGGAAATAAACGTCTATTCTCCTTACGATATGGGGAAAGAGTATGCAGGTATGCTGCCATGGGGAACACTGATAGTAAATATTTTTTAGCGTAAAAATCTATTTCGACCATATGAAGCCTTAGATCCGCCGTTGTGTGTTTTTTAGCTAAATCCTATGGCGAAAATAAAAATCCAAAAATTTTTAAAATTACGTATGAAAAATGCGAAAACCCCTATTTTTGGGACACAAAACCCCATAAAACTATCCATTCCGGTAGGTCGATATATCGGGTTTATGAACTCATCCGAATAAAGGTAAGATTACACATCTCTACCAAATTTGGTTTAGATCGGACCGTTTTTACGAAAGTTATCGTGTCTAGGGACACATACATATATACATTTTAATGACTATTATTTTTGGTCTCTGGGCACCTCAAAACGAAAAAGTTGAGGGTCCCGGGCTTAGGCCTTACCATGAGACCTACGGTAATAGCTTATACCCTATGGGAAATTTTGCTAAAATGGATGGACCTTACAGCATACATAAAACGCTTACAAAATGTGTGATTGTTAAAACAATTATGAATTCAGATAAAATATCATTTAATTTTTTCTTCAATGGTTTACATAAAATTTCAGTAAAAATCGCTTTCTTGCAGAATATACTGTTTTCAATCATGGAAATAGTTTTGCAGACGTGAAGATGGGAGATAAGTTTAGAGACAAGTGGAATTACAGCACGCAAAGCAACAGGGGGTTGGAGTTGTTTACAATATTGTCCGTTCCCAGCAGCAATCAGTCAAAATTAGATGTTATCAGCCATGTAGCGCCCTTGTCAGCTGATTGACTTGCAAATCAGGCTGCCAACACTGCCGACATTACGTCTAACAGGATTGCCAACTTAACCGTGCTTCATTGCAAACTTCCTCAGTGTGAAAGCATATTAAGCAACTTTTGAAATATTGCATAAGTATTAAGTAGACTACTAAATGACTACACACGACTGGAATAGAATATGGTTGTAAAACTTAATCCAAGTTTTATTTTTTGTTTTCAGTTTGAAAGATTTATTTGTATACACTAACACGTATAAAATTGAAAGAATATCATTCTTATTTTTTTACGTTTAGAATAAAAAGTACCAGGTTAACCGAGCCTTGCTCGTTGGTTTTGATTCCCCTTTGTTGTAGTGTCATGGTAACCAAGCATTAAATCTACACCAGACTCTTCACAGATAACAGCTGTTAAAAAACTGCTTAACATTAATGTTCCTACATTTTTGTTTACTTTTAGTTGTTATTTCGTCACCAAAATAGCAACCCATAAAACCAATGTTAAAAATTGTGATTTTTAAAAATAAATTTAGACCAAATTCGATTTTTCCTGGGATTGAGGCTGTTTCTAAACTTATTTTTGGACCAAAATACTCTAAAATGCAGAGTTTAAGCAAAATCTACCCGCTATATTTCGAGATCGTGGAACACACATCCCTTCAGACATTGCTCGTATTATAATATAGGATATAAAAAAAATCGCAAAATTTTTTGTTGCAAAAAATAATTTAAATATACTTTTTGTTTACAAAGCTTTAAAATGTGTCATAATTGACAGTTTTGCTGGAAGATGACTTTGATGGTGAATTTTTTAACCCTGATTGTTATCATCATAGTTCAAACATCACAAATTCTTAGCTACCAATTTAGGCTCGAAAATCATCAAAATATAAACTCAATTATACATGGAGCATAGATTATTGGTCTAATATATATCATTAATTGTATATTTAATATTTAATATAATATACTATAGTAAGATGCACGAAAATAGTCCGATGGAAATTTAAACAGCTGAGTCCCCCCCTCACCCCCTCTCGCCCTGCAATGTTGTCATTTGTGGTTATGTTTACCATGTGTTATATAGTGTAAAAATGTGTTTCAGAATAAATTTGGCAACAATGTATCGACTCTCATCGGACTATTTTCGTGAATCCTACTATAGCACTATTTCAAAATGTTAGGATGCCCAAGAAAACGGAAGGCGACGAATAATTAATTCAATTGAGGCAGTAATCTACAGCTTGCGAAAGTTCATAAGTTTCTTCATTAAACTGGACTTTATCACCCGGGTCGCCTTTATGCGAGCAATCGTGTGGAAAACTGCGTACATCTGGTCTATTTGGAAAACCGTATAGGTGATATTTCCACAATACATTTTCTGCCATGTGTGAAATCAATTAATTTTAGGTTTCACTGAACTTTGTATATAAAATCAATACAAGTTTCTTTGATTCAGTAAACGTTTTTTCAACCATAAAATGTTTATCATGATGACTTAAATATTCAACATTTTTTCTACAAAAAACAAAACTGTGCAGTCACTTTTCTAGTAGTATAGGACTAGGATTTATGAATGGTATACCGTATGTTTGTTTGAATGACTAAAACACATAATATAAAATGTAAAATAATGTACACTTTTATGTACTTAAAGTCGAAGTGCAATAAACAGTAAAAATTGCCCATACTTTGGACAGAAATATAAAAAGACATTTTACTTTTTTCGTTCAGCCATCGCAAGCTAATAAGAGGAGTTTGACAGCTAAAATGAGTAACATTTTTTGTTCAACGTTGACATGTTTTAAAGATAATCATAAGATGATACTACTGCTTATAATCTGATGTTAGAGGGTATTTGAAAGTATTTTTTTATATGTGAAAAGGATTATATCGTAAGTCAAAATAACTTTAACTCCCCAGAATGTAAGGGGTATGTATAGCTTAGTGTTGTGGCATGCCCATTAGGTTATAAAACAAGCCTAAAGGTTTTTCTGATGATCGAAGCAAGCATATTTATTCAAGATAAATACGTAGCCTATTTGAAAAAAAAAAAAATACACACTGAATCCTAACTTGGGACGCTATATCCATTCCCGACGTTTTCCGTTTTAAATTTTTATTTTTTATTTCATTTGGGGCAGTAAAATTGGTATCTGATGACAAAATAAAATAAATCATACCATTTTTTCAACGAAGAGAATATTACCAAGGTATTGTAATGCTGTCCAAAAAGGAATTTAAGATCGAAAAGCCAAAAATAATTGGTGGAATTTCCTTTATTTGTACTACCTACAATAGCTAATGAAAAAGTCTAGTGAGGTTTTAATTGTAATAAATGTTCATACCATAGTAGCCACTATCACAGAGGAGAGAACCTAGTTACTCGATCCTCTAAGATACTAGTTATCGAACATTGCATCATCATTAATTCTGTACTTTTACTAATCTGTTGTTATGGTACTTACTCCTTTTAAATACACGCCAGACTATTATATTATTCAAGATATTCCATAACCTTTACTCAGTCAAGAATAAAAAAAAATACATAATGAAATTAATAAAACAAATCAAATTCTTAAAATCATCCGGTACGTACAAAATAATTTTAATCCCCGGATTTCACAGAGCGTTTACTGCGTGAATATTTTGCCGGGGAAAAGATATTGAATAGTTCTCGATCATGAATGTTTTATCCGGGGCGTAGTAAGGGCGGCATTACCAATTTATAGCCCATTAAAGGGCCCGTTTGAGCGCCCCTCGCACATACCTTTGCTATTTGGTTTCCTGCCAGGTTTTTATGACACCCGTGATGAATAGGTTTGGCAAAAATCACCGGTTTCATTTTCTCCATTTATTTAAGAACGTTTTAACATACAAACGTTTGGAATTTTTCCAAGTTTTGGTTGAATTTATTGTTAGTACGGTAACTAAAAGATCTTCCTTTGATTAAAATAAAAAATAAAAAATCAGTTGATCTGGACTTATAAGCCGCACCTCATAACTCAATGATGGATTTTGCATTATTTCAACCTGAATTTTGCATTTTCCAACCACGTTAAACTAGATTTAGAGTGATAAATGAGCACACGTTAATTTATTGCCCCCTGTAGATCGGAGCCATTTTACCCTCTATTCATTTCGTTCTTCCTTGGTTACCACCCACACTTTACCTCATTCCCTTGATTACCCCTTTTTGCTCCCTGCTTACAGCTGTTAATAGCTCATGTCACTTTATGCCAATGTTTAGATTTTTCGTTAATAAATATTACTAAGGGGCCCGTGCGCAAATGGCGCATTTTGTAACATTTATATTTTCCAGTTTAATAACTCACATTATAGTTCAAAACTATTGATCTATTTACTTAAAAAATACTTCAAAACTATTAATCTCTATTTTGGTTTACAATCTGACTTTAAAATTCGTCTGAAAGTAATCAGCTGTTAAGTTATAATCCACAATTTATGAACATCGTACAATAAAAGTTGGTCAACATTTTAAAGTGCCCTCTAGAAATAAATCAAAGGCGAGGGGGTCGAAGCCCGAAACGATATAACCTTTTTAATTACGATTTGTCCACGCGCTATATTCTATGAGCTTTAAAATGACACCTCAATCTTAAAAATCGGTTCAGTAGGTCGAGATAAAAAGGGACGCAACAGACCAAACCCTTATAAAAGTAAGAAGATAGATAATTTTAATGTTTAAGATGTACCAAAGAAGCGCTCCCAACAGCAAGTAGGGGAAATAACACGATCATCAGCCCTATTTTCTACTCTGAATTTTAAGAGTGAAATTAAAATCGTGAATAAAATCGGGAAATGCAGAAAAGTATTGAGGGAATTTTCCTTGTGGTGGGAAATAAAATTGTCTTTCGACGGCACATTTATTTAGAACGGGGCATAATGAAGGGAATCCAGTAGCAAGGTACAGTAGAAGGAGAAAATCGGGACATGTATATGTATCAACGTGTATATGTCTGAATCCACACTCTTCAATTCAAGTATTATTGTAAAGCTGATTGTAACAACAAGGGCTGCCCTCAATGTAATAAGCTATAGGTGGAGAGCCATACAATTTCGAAACGCAAATTGAAACTGAATAAAGGGAAATTTCCCCCAATTTCCAAGTTAAAAAGAAGGGGTTTTCTCATTATACATAGCTTTATGTTTAAACAATCTAGACACAGCCTTAGAGAGAGTGAACCTGCCTTCCCTAAACGGGGTGGTTGCCCCTAACTTATTAATTAATCTTCTTGCAAAAATAAACACGGGGTTTTCATTAAATCATGCAGTTTTAGATGTCTATAATATGTTAATGAGACATAACTCATGCATCGTACCAAAGTATCTAGTATTTTCAGCGGCAAGCCACAAGATAGAAGGCCTCATCATAAGATACAAATTTTTAGAGATGCCTTGAATGAAAAGTCATTAAAAGATCAATAGGTAAAGGTAGAGGGGGTTTTACAACATTCAGTGGTCTCTATTGGAGGTAAAACCTCCTCTAAATGAAATAATTAAGTATAATTAAAATAATTAAGTCAGTCCAACCGAAAGACCTAGTATGGTTTTGGTTGCACCAAGTCTCATCCAGATAAAATATCGGCCTCTGGAGGCTTCCGACCCTTTCAGAGTGCATCTTCCCATATAGCACAAGTACGGCAATTTGATGTAAAATTGATGTAAAAGATGTCAATGTCATTGATATTGTTGATGTCATATTGACTTCAAATGTGACAAAAAAAACGTCATTTTGATGTCAATGTGAAGTAAAAATGTCCCGATTTTTTATGTCAAATTGATGTCAGTAAATTGATGAACTATGACGTCAATTTTACATCACATTGATGTCAAACTGACAAACTAATCTTGTCAAAATTGATTCAAAATATCCCCAATAGCAAAAAAAAGTAATAAAATGGTAATTTTTAACCGATAAACAACTATAGAAGCGGCAAAAAGTTTTTGTCGCTGGCAGGATATGAACCCATGACCTCAAGGTTCCCAAGCCGCGACTTTACCTACTATGCCACGCTGCTCTCTGCTTCACACATTATTTGTTACACTACTTGGCCAGTTGATACTCAGGTTTCTTTGCGTTGATCAAATCAAACGCATTTCCCGTGGCCTATATATTTTTATGTCTTCCCAAATAGGTCTTAAACTAGAGTTCCCTTACATGTTTGTTTCATGTGTAAATGTTTAACAAATTGCAGTTATCTCAATTGATGTAAAACTTTTGACTGTGTGATCAAATACTTTACATAATTTTTACATCAAAATGATGTCAAGTTTTTAACGAGTTCAATTGTTTTAAACAAATAATGATGTTCTCTTGTTGTAAAAGACTTAAAGAAATGTTTTTTTCTTCATTTATTACACTAACTTTTAAATTTAAAAATGCAAAATTTTTACATCATTTTGACGTCAATACTTGATCTAATATTTTACTTTGACATCACTTTGACGACTTTGATCACTTTTTGACGTCAAATTGACAACGTGCGCTATGTGGGTTCCTTAGGAATTTGGCGCGAGCACAGACAATATCTCGTCTTTCCAATAACAGTCTTCGGCCATCGTTACATCTTCTGTATTTAAACCCTAAGTTCTTCATTATTCGCAAAACAGATGATTTAGATCCCCTAAAAGCTATCTTCTCACTTAAAGCCTGCCGCATTTTTTCAGCCGTCGGAAATTCACCTCGTTCATAAAACGAAAATACTGTTCTTCTTACTACCTTCTTATCAAAACTGTCTAACTCAGTAACTCTACAATGTCTTTTATACGTTTTCCTTGGTGTACTATAGCTTGATCTTTGCCCCTCAGTGATCTGATCCATTTCCCTCTTCACCTTTTGCACGGTACTTCGGCTAACTCCACAAGCAACGCCGCATAATTTTTGCACTTGTTTCAGATTTACTGCTTCTAAAACTTCTGGTTCTTTAGACAAATGCTGTAAAAAGTTGTACACATTCGCAACTATTTCTTTAGCGTCATTGCTCAAGTCTTTCTTTCCATATCTGCTTCCTTTTGAGAACACTTCAGGCAGAATATTATCTTCACATTCCAAAAACTCATCACTACTCATTGTAGCCAAACCCGTAGGCCTATTTTGCTGATTTTATAAAAAGGAAAACAAATCTAACGTATAAAACACAAATAAATATTGAATACTAATTATTAAATATATGTAAAAGTGATCAAAATAACAATAAAATACAAAATCGAAGTTTGAATACAAATAAATAATGTAAAATTACGAGATTATAAAGTTGTTGATATTATAACCAATACTGAAACATAAACAGTAATCGTAAAAATCAAACCAAAATAATTTGTTTTGATAAACATTTTACAGCTGGCAACTCAATCGAATAAAATTGGCAACATCGCTACGTAAGGCCAATGTAAATGAGCTGCCAGCTGTTTAAATTTCGAAGCTTGCATTTTCGTGACGCCTACTATAGTTCTTTACTTTATTAAATAGAGGGGAACATTAGATTAGGACCCATGATCCTGTTTACCATCGACCACTTATTGGATGAATTGAACATTAAAATAATCTTAAAACACCATATAATTGCAGTTTTAATAAATGTAACAAACTTAAATTATGCTAATTAAAAATACATGTTTGAATATTTGATTTGATTTAAACAAGATGAAAAAAATCATTCCTTATTAGCAATCCCACTTATCCCAGTGATTAGTTTGGCCTTATGGCCTATTTGTTTTGACATTGTCCCAGACAATGGATATTACCAAAAGCCACAATCACTGAAAATTTCTTAAAAAGCCAAGTTTCTATAAAAAAATGTTATTTTATGAGGTAGTCCTGAAAATAAACATAATGGATGGATACAAATCATTTGAGCTACTATAGACAATTTTGTATTAGCCATTGTTTCAAAATTGAGTTATGGACAGGTAAAAAAGCACCATTAATTTACGAAAACCGAGTATTTCTGTTCAACTCAGCACAGTATCGGGTTGAATTGGTAGCTTGGATGTTTTTAAGCCAAAAAGGTTCGGAGGAAGTTATCATTTGGGGGATAAAAACAGCGTCATTAGGGAGTCACAAGCCAACAGGTGCGAGGGCGGTGGAGAGGGGGGAGGGGGGAGACTAAATCAGCCGCTTAATGGCTACACATCCCTTTGTCGAGGTCACTCGCTTTTCGCGGAACGTTGCGTTTTAACTTTTCTCAAACAGATTAATTCAATGTTCTGAGAACATGTAAAGCTTACAAAGTTTGTCATGAGATTAATTGTAAATGAACAATGAGGCGGGTTTATAGGGAACTTTGCAAGTTGAGTGTATTTGAAAATCAATCAAATCAAATCAAATAGATCTTTATTCATTTTGTGTACATAAGCATACAACGGAATAGTGTCATCCTTATAGCTACCCTTATAATACATACACTTATAATATATACACATTTACAAATTGGTATACTCCTCAATTGAATACATGGGATTTGAAGTAATATAATTTTTTAACTTAATTTTAAATTTATTTATATTTTTTTCTTTTTTTATCTCTTTAGGTAAAGTTCTGAAAAATTTTGCTCCCGCATATGATGGTTTTTTTGTGTACATTTGCAATCTGTGATGAGTGGGTATGATTTCCGATTTATTTCTAGTGTTGTATGGGTGAATTGGATAATTTATTAATTGATTTTTTGAATTCAAAGTTTTGTAAACCATAATTGTATCAAAAATATATTGTCCATAAACTGTTATTATTTGAAGGTTTTTGAAATGTTCTCTACAGGATTCATCTTGACGAAGATATTTGATGATTCGAATTGCTTTTTTTTTGTAATTTTAGAATTTTGTCAAGGTTTTCCTTTTTGGTGGCTCCATAAAGACAGATGCCAAATGATATGTGGGAATGAATGTAGGAATGGTATATTAATTTGAGTGTTGATTGATTGCATAAATCTGCCATTTTTCTCAAGGCGTATAATCCTGAATTAATTTTTGATATGATTTTGCCTACATGTTCATTCCAATTTAGGTTGTCATCTATTAGTAGACCCAGAAATTTTGTGCTATAAATATGTTCAATAGGTTCAGAATCAATCATAACTATAGGTTCTGCTGTGGTTTTTGACTGTGCTGTTTTAAATGATATATAATTTGTTTTTTCAATGTTCAGCTGTAAATTATGGTTTTTAAAAAATTGCACAATATTTCCTAATTCTAGAAAAGACAAAATTTCAACTTGTTCTATTGTTTTATCTGAGATTTTTAGGTTAGTGTCATCGGCATATAAAAAGATACTGTTTTTCTCAGTATTTGATAATGAAGTTGATATATTTTTTAGATAGCATATGAATAGAAGTGGCCCTAAAATTGATCCTTGTGGAACTCCTAATTGTACTTTTTTTAATTGTGATTGATGATTTGAAACTCTATTATCGGAAAAACTAGTTAATTGTACAAACTGGAATCTATTTTCAAGGTATGAACAAAACCAATCCAATGAAGATTGGACCATGCCCAGGGATTTTAATTTACTAATAAGTACTGTGTGATTTACACTGTCAAATGCCTTTGACAGATCCATGAATATTCCGAGGCATGGGTCTCCTGCATCAATTGAGTCAATTATTGATTCTATGAAAGCAATACTTGCAGTAATTACTGATCTTCCACAGCAGAAACCATGTTGAATGTCATCTACTAAGTGGTTATTTACTAGAAATTCTGTTAATTGATTGTAAACTGCTTTTTCATAAATTTTAGAAAATGTTGGTAATAAAGATAGTGGACGATAATTAGATGGATTTTTTACATCATTTTTTTTATGTATTGGGATAACTTTTGCAATTTTTAGTTTATCTGGAAAAACTCCTGAGACAAACGATGAGTTTATGAGATGACTTAAAATGTAGCTGATTTCATTTTTTATGGATTTTAACAAAAATATAGGGATTTCATCATACCCACTCGAACACTTATTTTTTAGAGAACTGATAATTTCTTCTATTTCTAGTACTCCTACCTCTCTTAATCTAAACCTTGGTTTCATTTCCCATTTGGCAGAATCTAGTATAACATCATTATTATCTGTACTATTGTTTACCTGCGATAAATCAATGTTATTTTTTACCACATTTACAAAGAAATCATTGAATGCATTTGATACGTCTGTTGGATTACAGTAATGTTTTCCATTAAAAACTAAATTAATATTTTGATTGTTTTTATGGTTTTTGTTTCCTACTTCCGAATTTATAATATTCCAGACTGTTTTGTTTATGTTATTTGATTTTTTTATTTTACTGTCCAAAAAATCTCTTTTTGCCTTTTTAACATTTTTTTTGTAATTCAAAGATCTTTGTTTTAAAATTTCTGTTAGAGTATTATCTTTTTTATTTCTGATTTCTCGAGTTAATTTAACTAGTGTCCTCTTTTCTTCTTTAAGTTGCATAGATATCCAATTATTTTTATGTTTTGTTTTCTTTTTAATTCTTTTTATAGGAAAAGCTGTATTAAAGTGGTACATGAAACTGTCTAGAAAAGTATTGTATTTATCTTTGGCCGGTGAGAAAAATACTTCAGCCCATGACTCATCTAATAGAAATTTTTTAAACAAAATAATGTTTTCTTCACTAAAAATTCTTTGGTCCCTAAAAATAAAGTTATTCCTTACAGAATTAGATTTTGGCAAAGCTATTTCTAAGCACTGGCCATCATGGTCGGACAGTAAAGTTATCAACCCATTTACTTTCATGAGGCTGCTTTGAGATTTCCTTTTGAATCCACGCAAAAGGGCGTGTTGTATTTTGGGAATCTGAATGTAATTAGCTAATAGTTTCTGAATGGACAACCAAATGTGATCTATGGAATTCCTAAATAAAATTTCACCACCTTCACAGAGTTTGTATTTTGGATCCAAAATTATCGATTGAAAAACATTTTGCTAAATGATTGTAGGAGATATGAGACTTCTCTCCTGAACTTATTGCTTTAATTTCATAAAATTCGGATCATTAGGGCATTCTCCAGTGCTGTTTACATCTAGACACATATACATCACTCTAGAAATCACTTTTTTGGATTTAGGGGGCACTAAAACACATAAATCCACTATCAACTCAAATTCGAAAATTTTTACAAAAACAATGCTTTTGCCATATATTATGGTATAGGGGGAGAAAGTAAAAATGTGATCTGATCCAACATTTGATCCTATGCGATACTTTGATAAATTTTGTATTCGATAGCATATTTGTATAGTGCCTACAATACTATTGAATGGAAAACTCTATCAATACGATGGATATATACTGTATCGCAATGGATCAATTATCAATATGTTTGATCAGATCAGATTTTCTTTATTAATTTTCTCTGCCACCATTCAATATAGTTTAATGGTTGGAAATACTAAATTGTTTATTTTTTTAGCTCTTACAAGATTTTGTAATTCAAAATTATGCAATTTTATAATTTAATGGGAAATCCCCATTTGAAACCCCATAAAACCCCATATTCTAACATGACCACCTATCTAAATAGAAGTCTTTGAACATGTAGTATTTGTGTCTTAAATTTTAGATCTCAAATTTATCATTTAATTCACAACCCTTCCAATAACTGCCAAACTACTAGTTAATAATTTTTTTAAAGAAATCATATAGAGAAGTTTACATAACTGTTTTATTTACCATATTCCACTTACATATTGTAAACAATATTGCTTTGCATCTTTGCAGTCCTACAAATTCCTTGCATAATTTATCTAACTCGTGTGGGCCTGTGTTACAGAAGTATGCTGTTTCCATCTTGTGCACTGTTGCTGGGCCTGGCCCTCGGGGCCCATGCCCAGGCTTATCTTCCAGTTGCTAAGGTAAGTTATGAGTATTTTAGAGGTAATTGATGCAATAAAACCCAGTTTTTGATTAGTTTGATTGGTCAATCACGCTTACTGATTAGTTTTTGAACATTTTTAGAGAAACTGTCAGTTTGAGCCCTATGCAATGAAATCTTCATATTTCATCCAAGCAATTATTATTATTATTATTCTTTAGGGGGTTATTATTATTATTATTAAAAAAATAATGCCAAAATATTACATAGTTAGTGTCTTAATGTTAGAAAAACATTAAGATAGCCTATGGGTGGTGACATTTTATTCAACATTTTAATCTTAATAAACCACAAATAAAAAAAAATCATTAGAGCCGTTTTTGACACATTTGGATTTTTCACTTTTTTTGAGGGTTTCTGGGGGTAAATTACGGGTGTCATTTAACCAATCTCATATTACTGGAACAATTATGGAACAATTAAGACTATTAATCATGACGTAGTTTCAAGAGTAAAACTAAAGATTAATGACTTTTATTTCAGTTTAAAAACAAATCCTTAGTAAAAAAATTAGCCATCAAAACCCTTCTAACCTTTCTTTTAGTTTTTTTATCACTGTTGGAAAATGTATTTTGCACTCACTGTTTTTCTCTGTCTACTTCAAAAATAAAAATATAAAGCTTGGAATAAAATAAAATTAAAAGTCTCGAAAATATGAATAGGGTAATATGATTGAGTAATGCAATAGTAATTTTTTTTTTTTTTTTTAAAGAGGTTGGCGGACCTCTTTTTGCCTTACTTTGCCCCGTCCACATAGACTATTGATCTGTGCGTGGAACGTATTAGACAAAGTAAGGGGGTGAGCCGCTATAGTACAAAGGTGAAAGGTACTGATAAAAGTCACTGGCAGAACGCGGATTCGAACCCACGACATCGCTGCCATGGTCCCGAAGTCCGGCGCGCTAACCACTACGCCACCGACTCACCCAAAACTACTTTATGTATACTTTATGTACTTTATGTATGTACCCAATTACTTTATGATTATAAAGAAACAAATAATTTAAGACTTTGACTTTAAACACTTGAAAATAGTAGGGAACTTATACATTCCTCGTACATTCCTCCTAGTTTTTACTCTTTATTGTTTCAAACTTTTGTGAGTGCTCAAGAATGGTAAAAAATTTGTCTCTATTTTTTAACCAACGAACAAAATGGAAGCCCTAAAATGTGTAAGTGAAGAGGTAAGTTGGTACAGCTCCGATGTCACAATCAGTGGAATTTTTACTGACACCAACTGCTATCAGGAGACCTCATTATGTACCTAAAATATGAATTAATGGTGTTGAGTGGTGTTGTTTGATACAAGCTGACACATGACCCTAGGTGGTATTTCACCCACCAGCCATATATTTCACAAAATAACAGCTGATTATATCAACAGTTTCTCCACTGACGGCAAAAGCTTTGTGTTTTGACAATATTGTTACGGTTAAAAAGCAACACCTGCATAAATATCATCCTTTATGGACACTCTTTCTACATCACTTAAGAATCCATAAAACGCTGAGTATAGCATTAGGAGTGTGCAAATGCTTTTAACGTCCATATAGAATGGACCTTAAACTTGTTGAAAATTCCAAACTCAATTATTGGATGGGCTCTTTGAAAAAGTGTGTGTTATGTCAACATTTTACAAGCTGTCTGGTTTGTTTATACCAACATAAATCTGTGTCTGTAATGTATAAGAACAAAAATTCATCAGTGTAAAATTAGAAAAATCTTCTATTATATAAGAAAATGTAATCAAAGAAATCTAAATAACTCACAAGGTGAAGTTTTTGTACACAACATAAAAAATTTACACCAATTACAGATGGCTCGGTGTCTGTGCTCGTGGCTTTCGGTGAATGTTCTAAAATTAATTTAATTTTTGTATTGTCTCAGATCAAACACAACATTTTTGGATCTTGATGATGACATAGTTACGACAGACCGATGTTATTAGAAAAGTAACAATGACTCGTCCCTTGTACATCTCCTTTACTCAAAAGCCATGAGCACAGATACACCGAGCCATCTGTACAAAGTGAAGTTTAATCATCATATAACATCAACTATTTACCATTTACCATCCTCTTCTTCGGTGGAATAGACAGCGTCAATAAATAAAACATACTTAGTGAAACAACTAATTTCAAACACACATCAAACTCAGGCAAGACGTGCAGCATGCAGTCACGCGGTTACCCTCCACTACAATGTGTCTTCAAAAATCTCTTCCACCGTGTAGTATGGACGCACCAGCAACATCTCCCTGACCACTCGTTGGAACCTTCTATCATCAAGATCCCGCACCACTTTCGGAAGCTTTTTGTAGAACCAACATATCCATGACAAAATTAAAGAGTACTTAAAATGCAAACTCAAAATTAAAAGGTTTTTGCACCTGCAGATGATAAGGTATGTAAAGAATTGAGATGAAGACTGCGGTAAGCAGAATAACGCATAATTTTTATATTAATTTTGTAAAAGATCTATACAGTATTTGTTTATTTTAAGATGTTACATGTTAAATATAAAGGAATTTTAGGATGGATAGTTTTAATTTAAGGAAATACAGTAATGAGAATAATAATTCTCCTTATCATCTTCGATGTATCTTTTATTGGGGTCATCATTATCTAAATTTGAATCGGTCATTTAAAAAAACCATTCATGTACATTTTCATAACTTTTTAAATTTTAAATCGAGTGAAGACCACAGTATTATTCTTTAAGAGAAGCTCTACCAATTTGTATAGAAACCCCACACGTCCATTGCTTGGATATAGCAACAATAGCCAGTGCTGTTTTGTGGTAATTTGAGAAACCCCGCAAGTAGCTTGGCATTATTGTAAGCCTTTTCACTTTCTTCTTACGCTCTTGTGTTGACATTTCATCTTAAATAAGAGTTAAGGTGAGCATGTAAACAAAATTTTTAAAAATTAATTATGTTACACTGTTTTTGTTTGGTTTTTTTTTAATTTTCCGAAAAAATGTCTTAGAGGACATGTGGGGTTTCTCAAATGGCTGATTCCTTTAAGCCAAATTTAAGCCAGGAAATTCCTTTCTTCCAACCTTACTTCCTCGGATGATCTCGTGCAGCTCCAGAGTAAATCTAACTTGTCTACATACTTTTTCCGCTAGGAGCACTTCCTGACGGACTCTCTGCTGCGTGAGGTCGTCGACCGGATGGGTCGGGATCTGGCTGAATCGTATCTAGACACGCCTCTCATGTCCCGGGCAGACAAAGACTCAGACGAACCTCCCTTCTACCCCCAGGACAACCCCAGCCCCAGCATCCGAGACCAGGAGTACCTCCAGCACAGTTCCCTGTGGGGACACCAGTACATGACAGGTTGGTCTGATGCCCTCGCAAATTCTAGACGAACCTCCCTTCTACCCCCAGGACAACCCCAGTCCCAGCATCCGAGACCAGGAGTACCTCCAGCACAGTTCCCTGTGGGGACACCAGTACATGACAGGTTGGTCTGATGCCCTCGCAAATTCTAGACGAACCTCCCTTCTACCCCCAGGACAACCCCAGTCCCAGCATCCGAGACCAGGAGTACCTCCAGCACAGCTCCCTGTGGGGACACCAGTACATGACAGGTTGGTCTGATGCCCTCGCAAATTCTAGACGAACCTCCCTTCTACCCCCAGGACAACCCCAGTCCCAGTATCCGAGACCAGGAGTACCTCCAGCACAGCTCCCTGTGGGGACACCAGTACATGACAGGTTGGTCTGATGCCCTAGCAAATCCAAGTAGTTTGTGGACTGTAATATTTTATAGCCACTGGAAAGACTAAGATTGCAGGAGTGGAAAAGGTGGGCAGGTTCAAATGTTGCTACAGTTGAGAGAAAAAAGGTCTCTTTAATCCAGAAATACTATGACTCAGCCAGACGGAAACGGCTGTAGATGAAAGTCCCCAAACTCTATTGGAGGGAATATGAAAGATTGTGTTCCTATGCCAAGCAGACCAAATAGGGCCTTCCTCTCAGAAGGGTTACTTCAACCCATGGTAGCTTAATGCCAGAGAGTAAACCATCAGTTTGAGACCTTAAATTTTTATTCAAACATGAAAATGTTTGCACACATTAAACACTAGATGGTAAAAAATTCTAGACAACTACATACTACATATACTTTTATACTTATTGCAAAATTAACGTGCAATTCAAAGTCAGGATTTTATTTTTCACGATGAAAACATTACTCCCCCAGTAAATACTTCCAACTTTTCTTTATTATGAGTTGTTAAAACTGAAAGAGAAAGTAGGAACAACCAAATTTAATCGATTTTAGTATTGTCCTCGAAGTTCAGACTAGATAATGGAAAAAAAACAATAAAGTGGTATAAAATGTAAAATAAATCCTAACACAGATTTTTAAATGTTAGTGAATTGTGATTAATTGGATTCTAGCAGCAGAAAAAACAGAGCTAATAAAAATCAGCCATTCAACCACATATTATTTTGAATGGAGCATATATGTTTTTGGATGCCATAGGTGAGTGTGAATAACACTCGGTTGTAACACATGGTATGTAAAATCAAACTTTACTCCTTTTGTAGAAGGTCTAAAGTTTTACTTTCTCACCCTAGGGAGATAATGATGAATTTTAATCCCTAGTACACAAAAAACTATAACCACACAGGAGGAGCCGGTGAAGGCAAGCAGCATTTGAAGCCCGACGGAGCAATGGCCAACCAGAAACAGGTGAAGACGGACGCAACCCTGCCCGCGTACTGCAACCCCCCAAACCCCTGCCCACTCGGCTACACTGGTACGTATCATCGGGTGCTCGATGAAGTACTCTCAATTCTCAATAATGTGATTGTTGACAGCCTCTATATTTACAAAACAATATTTATAAAATCACAAGTCAGAATTACAAAGGTAGTAAGATGTAAACTATTACACAAAATAATCAATCAAAACTTTATAATCAACAGTTTAATGAAGAAAAATTTAAGAAAAGCCCTAAATAGGAATTTAATTTACAATTTCCCTCCCTTGCAGTATACTATTAGAAAATTATTTTAAAAAAATTATAACAAATCCTATTCTGTAATATGATAAGCGTATAGTATATTTCATTTCAAGTACCGAAAGTGGCATTTTCCGGTAACACGCTCAAGCTTCACGTACGAGGCGAAGCCTCAATCTAAGTAGAATAATCTGAGCAAGTTCCAGAAATTCATTTTCGGTACAAGTTATGAACAGTACTTTTCATCAGAACGCAAAAGAATAAGAAACTTCTATAAAATTAAAACTATTTCTCAA
The DNA here is from genome assembly GCA_030545055.2 of Neoaliturus tenellus. NCBI lineage: Eukaryota > Metazoa > Arthropoda > Insecta > Hemiptera > Cicadellidae > Neoaliturus > Neoaliturus tenellus. Next base: position 20,054,470 of record CM061537.1, on the reverse strand, counting down.
TTAACATTACAGCGAAACTAATTATTCCTACTTCTGTTTATATTTAAATTGTTAAACAGTAACCACAGCTGATTTTTATTATAAAAATAAACGATAAAGAAACACAAGCGTGCGTGGTGGCCAAATGGAGAACTAATTAAGAGCATTTAAAGTAAATTTAGAGGGTGCGAAAGTCAGTTGGTCGTTTTTCCCTTCCTCTAAATTAGAGGTTCGGAAAGAGTTATTTTCGTTGAGATCAGCTGTCATTGAAAATAGCTACTTTCGATATGGAGTGATTAAAAGATGTATGCATGTGCATATGTATGTATGCACGCACATGGATCCCAAAAACGGCTCAAACGATTTTCTTCATAAAAAGAATTGTTTAATTTTACCAAGCAAATACTCGGCCCCAGGTACTTCAAAACTAGAAGTTTTTTTAAATGAAAATGGGTGTTAGAGCTTACAAGAAATTATAAAAACACTATAACAGATAACTCGGCTTATGACATTACTGTATTAAGGACACAAGAGTTATGAATATCTTTGAATATATATATATATAGGTTTAAGCAACAAGTAACCTTTTAGAACAAATACTGTACACACTCACAAACACTTTTTTGTATGATTTGAGTAAAAATTTATTTGATTTGAAATCAATTATAACGTGTACCAGGAAACTAAAATGGACTTTCTACCATACACGCTCACTTTCATTTGAAATTAATCATCGCTGAGCCTTAATATTATGTTTTCATTTCTTTGTAACAGGTAAAAATCCACTTGTTTACTTTACATAAGTTCAATTTCAGTTGTACTTAATGTTCTATGTTTCATGTTTTTTATTAACTTAAAAAGAAATCACACAGTTTTTTGTTTACCTCTTTTCTTTGCTAAAAAGGGCAACCACTTTTGATAGCGGATCTGGCAAAATATGTTGCATTATTGCTTTAGGTAGCTTTAATAAATGTTTTTGCAAAAATATGAATTACTCCATTACCCTTATATTACTGCCTTTATGTAACTTAGCACTAAAAACTTCACTAAAAACTGCACAATCGGAAGCAGGTGTAGTATGCTTTCTTTTAATCCATTACATAATTCTACTATTTTGAACTAAAACACTTTGTGATTGTTTAGTAAATTATTGCGGACATTTTCCATCACTGATCTCTGTGTTTTACTAATCAGTGATGGAAAATGTCCGCAATAATTTACTAAACAATCACATTAACTCACCAACAATGAACTTTTTTAATACTTTTTTACTGTCCTTATAGTTATCCAGCAAAGTCAATGGAGGGCCACTAAAATAGATTTTAAGTTTTAACAAAAACTACGATTGAATTACAAACGTAATCGTTTGTTTGCAGCGGAGGACGGATGCTTGGAACAGTTTGAGAACACGGCGGCCTTTAGCCGGGAGTACCAGAGCGCTCAGGACTGCATGTGTGACTCGGAGCACATGTTCGACTGCTCCAACCATGACCAGCAGAACTCGGAACTCTCCGACTCCGAGCTGGACTTCGTGCAACAGTTCCAGGTAATCCAGCGTTCCAAGTAATCCAGCATTGCAGGTAATCAAGCGTTCCAGGTAATCCAGCGTTCCAGGTAATCCAGCATTCCAGGTAATCCAGCGTTCCAGGTAATGTAGCGTTCCAGGTAATGGCAGCGCTGAAGACATCCTACCTAACAGATGGATCAAGCATTTGGGTGGTGCCAGAATTTTGCTGTTTTTGATGGCCTATGACAATGAATTTGCAACACATAAAATTGCCAATTTTAATTTCCACTTCAAGTCAGGTTTGTTTATACTGCTATTTGTACAGTACAAACAGTGACAATGCTGTGTTGTTGGTTCAATGAATATATTAGTAAACGGTGTGGAATTAGTCAACACTAAAAGTAAATGTATGTGTAATTGGATCATGTTTAGTAGTGAAATCAAGTGGCAGGAAATAAATACACCACCAATTTATGGCATATGTTCTGTCATTTACTGAAGCATCATGCCGATGCAATTGAGGAATAGGAATAGTTGTCATGAACACCAGCCTTTTTTAGCTAGCTCTTTTAATTTTCTCTCTAAACCCCAAGTGTGGGGGAGGAAATCAATTTATTATTACTAAAAAATTTACAACAGACTGTCACTACAGTTGACCACAAGAACCTTGCACACAAAAAAAAATGAATTTACGGCTTGGAAATTAAATTATTGTTCAAAATATACACAGAGTCTTGGATTACTGATGACAATTCTTTTAATTACTTTTAAAGGAATTTTATTTCTTTTGAAAAATGAAACTATACATGAATTGTAGATTTCTTTTCTCTATCAATTTACTTGTACTGGTTGTTCAATATTCCTCTCTGAAAAAGAACTGTTGGGTCTAGGACAAGGCCTTTTTTAGTTTTTTATTTATTGTGATTATATTACCTCTTCTATGAGACCCATCACTTGATATTAGAGGCACTTCTTTGTAAGTTTACCAATTCAGTTCTCCTAAAGCATTCGCTAGCAGTGCACGGATCTTATGGTGTCTCACACATTTCCTAGAAGTTCTCCCATTGAGCTTGATCCCAGGACATGACTGAGACTTTCAATCTCACTGGTTGAATCTCTGGGTGGTGACAGTGGTTGTCCTGAGATCTACCAGGGACTGCTTGAAATGCTGCGGTGTTTCTATTAATTTTAATTGTGATCCACTCGGATATGCTAAAACCATGTTTTGCGCCCATTACAGTTTTATTTAATTTTTGTACTTCTTTTAATAAACTTGTGCCACGTATGTAGTATATCAAAGGTTTGACAAAAATTGGCATCAGGGGCGCTGCAATGAATTCCCTCTGTAGTTCACTATAAGTAACCGTTGGTTTAATACAAACAAAAATTTATTCAATTTAAAAATTGTTTGTTACTTTTACTTTGAGTCACTAAAAAAGTGTGAGTAGTTTCTTGCCTCTCCCAAATGTCATAAACTGTGATACAGTACAACCTGAAGAGAAGTGTCGTTTTTGGTAAGAGTGGTAGAAAGAATTTCTATGGTTAAAATAAATATTAAAATATTATATAAATGACTAAATTGTATCACAATAATAAACATAAAAGTAGGATAAAAACTGAGATAAAAGTTTTCAAGGACAAATTAAAAGTTATGTTTGTTTCAGGCAGAAAACCCTCATAAGAATTTGGTCGCAAAGAAGTATCACATGAAAAAGGTAGGTAGGAGCAAGGTTTACGAAAAAATGTAAACTTTCTGGTTACATGGTTGTTCTTACATAAATGGAATGGTTTGTTATGGTTCATTAATAGTGTTATAATTAACTAGGGGAACCTAATATTTCAAAAGCTGTTCTTTGTGATCCAACAATAATAGAAGAATGATTTGGTGTGTGTTTATGTGATCATTTAAAAAATCCATGCTTCTTGTTTCATGGACCATCTCAAGGATTTAGCGAGAGATGCTTGGGGTTCCTTTATTATTTTTATGGGTTTAATGGAGAAGGGCCAAAGATCAAGTTTCTTGGCAATGCAGTCACAGAGTTACCATGAATTGAACCAAAATAAGCTAATAAGCTACACAACAACCAGGCAAACATTAGTGAGCATACAAACAGTGACATTTTTAGTCACCAACAGTAAGAAAAAGATCTAACATACACCCTGAATAAAGTTATTGATTGTAAACTAGACACCATGGAGTCTGTTTTATACTAAAGTAAGTGTAGAATTATGTCTTGGCCATGTTCTAAACAGTGTTCGGACAGTTACTGAAGACACGCTTTATTAATCAATTTAAATAGTTGGTATCATGAACTGGACAATTTAATGGGTTTTTAAATATAGTTTTAATATATTAATAATAAGTTAATGCTTTATTGACAGGTATAAAAAAGATTCATAGCAATACTTAAACTTAAAAATAATTTTTAATTTAAACTAAACTACATGTAAAAAAATCTTTAAGCCCACCGTTAATCCCCACTAAAGAAACATATCCCCACCAAAAATCTGCGGACGTTAATCCCCAATATTGCATCCACAAGCCATCGCTTATCGTGGCCTCCAAGTAGCTACATTACAGGATGACGCCACCATCCCAGTCGTCTGTAAAAACATTTTCCGACACCGGGAAAGTCCATACCTGGTGTTTGTAAGTATTGTTCCGAAGGATTAACCATCGCAATGGAAAGTATCAGGGGGTTAAGCCCAACTAAAAACATAACATCATACGTTTTATGTTAAATTGCCATTAATCATAATCAAGCTTATTATGAATTTGAGTATCAATTTTGATTAAGCATTTTCCAAATCTCTAAAATGCCTTTCTTGAATCTTGCAAAAGGTTTTTAAATTAAGATTAGAAGCTAAACAATATCAATACGTAACCTGACCGAGGGTTTGTTATGTTGGCAGGACAGTAACCCGTTCCTGCGCGGAGACAAGCTGCCCGTGGCCGCCAAGAAGGGGCTCCACGTGGTCTACTAACCTGGCACGACCCGGCGACACTCAGATTCGGCTCCCGACGACCCACTCCCCTAGGGAGGCTTAGTGTCTACATGTTTTGTTCATTTCCGCTGTTGTCGTTATTGTTGTATTCATATTCGTTGTGCTTCGGAAACTGATCAGTTTGTTAATTGGCCATTGGGAAATTATCGGGCCTGTTTCTGTTTTGATTCGCAGTACCGTGTGCATATCAGCAACATATTCACCGAGGGCTGACCGCGCCGGCGCGCTGATTAGGCCCACGCAGTAACTTCGGCGCGCAGTTATTGTGTGAAGCGCCCCGCGTGGCCACCCGCTCGACTTAGGGTAGATACGACTTTGACCAAAGCGGGTTTTCAAAATCGAGACAAAATTTTCAAATTTACCGGCGTAAGCGTAGGCCGACCGGTTGGGGTGTGAGGCTCGCCTCAACTCGGTGTCCTTAAGCTGATGTCGGATTTCGGTTGTTTTCGAGTTTGACAACATTGCTGAAGGGTTTTCATGAAATCTCTTTTCACTTCTTCGTTCCACTTCTCACTTGAACACACCGGTAGTTGTTTGAGATATCTCTATGTTTAGAATAGATTCGATCCTAGCTGTTATGAATCTAAACACAAAGTTATGCTTGAACTCCGCCGTCTTGTGTGGTTGTTTTAACTACTGAATGGTGTGAATAAAATGTTCTACTACCTAGCAAAATTGTTTCATTTTTACATGATTGCCTTCATACTTTTTTTACCCAATTCTGCTTCAATTTCAATAAGTTAATTTTAATTAAGTTTTAATGAATTCAAATAATAATTGTGAACTACTGTACTTGTGGCTTTCTTCTTTACTCTGAAGAAGCAGTGTTCTGTAAGGACGAAATATTAGTGTTAAAATGTGTATTTTTTATGTGTGTCTATATGCTGCTTGAACACAATCTTCTCCAGGTAAGCAAGCTGAATCCTTTCTCCTGTTTTGTCTACCCTATCAGCCAAAAGGCTCTTCCTTACAAACTTAATATGTATATCGTATAAAATTGGTTATCAATGGGAAAAGATCAAACCAGGCTTCAGTCCAACAAGGATTACAATTTTACTCCAGGCTTTAGAGTAAAATCCGTTTAACCTTTGGTTAAAAAAGTTTATTAAAAAACAAGTTATAAAAAAGTCTTAATACAAAATTAGAAAAGAACACATTGAACTAAATTTTTATTAAGTTTTGTAAATGTGGATACATATATTAAGGTACACTATTTTTTATACATTCGGTTGATTTTGAAAATTACTATTAAATGAATAAAATCTTAAAATACATTACAATAACCATAAAATATCACAACTTATATATTATGTTTTACATACATTTTATTAATTTTGTAATATTTATTTATTACCATTATGAATCAAATAAAAATACATACATATTGATTCAGGGTTGCCACAGAGTTTTTTAGGCATTTTTTCCTAACGTTTCCTGATCAATTTGAGAGATTTTTCGGTAGGCCCTTAACTTAGGGGGTCCGGGTGACTTTTTGGAACTGCGGGATTTTACAAATAAAGAATCGTTATTTTTTTATTTTTTTTTTAATGCAACCTCCTCCATCTCCATATAGTGGCCCTAATAATCCATAATAGTGGCCCTTCGTTCATCCTTTTATTGGAAAAAAAAAAAAAAAAAAAAACAATGTGTTACAATAATAATGTAAAAACTAACATCATAACAATGAAAAACACAATAGAAATATACAATAAATAAATTAATAATGAGCAATTTATAAAAGAGGATGTTTGTATATTTGTAATCGATGGCCTCGGAAACAGCTGGCCCGTTTGTCATGAAACTCGGTATAACTATGGCAAATTACATGGAGGTTTGTAAGCCATTACTTTTTGTATAGCCCTCAGGGCTTAGTCCCAGGACCGTCATAAACGTACCCATATCAGGGTACAAACAGGGTTTAACAAAACTTTTCCAGCAGTTGTAATGGAAACAATCAAACCAATCTTTGGTTTGGCATTGCAAATCAAGCCAGGTATCAGCTAGTTAATGTATAAAATTAATGTGGATTTTATATGATGCAAAAATTTATTTTTACTTCTGATTTATGGGGGCAGTTGAAAATCAAGGCTGTCTGATTGTGCAACTGCAAAATTTCCTGACTTTCAACACTTTTTCCCATTTTTTCCTGACTTTTTCTGACCAAAACAAAAAAATCCTGACTATTTTCCTGACTTTTCCTGACTTTTAATGTCTGTGGCAACCCTTTAATTATAAAAATGTATCATAATTACAACTTAGGAATTAAATAACTTATCAACTTTCTTACCCTTAGCATCAGATATGACATAAATGCTTTTGTAAAAAATCTGGATGTCTGAAATACTGTGTATTGTAAGGTAGCAGCATAATGACTTTAAAACCATTTAAATCAACACTGAATAAAAAGTCTAAAGATTTAGCCATAGATGAAATATAATATTATATTAAATCTATGATTTAGCTAAGGTTATGCAGACCCGAGCTTACTCTGGCGATTGGGGCAGTGGTTCTCCAAATGGTTCTACCTGCCGCTAGTGTTGCTTTTTCATGAACTTTGTATTGGTTGAAGCACTGGTGGCCTACCCTTGTCGTGCAAGCATTTAAAAAAAATTTTATGGTTCAATTCTCCTTGAAAATGTAGCCTATATCAAATAAATCTGTCATTTTTGGGGATTTGATTTTCCATCCGTTGGTCTTCAAAATTACATAGTTTCAAATAGATTACATTAAATCAATACAGATAACAAATAATTTTTTAGTGAATTAAAAAAAAATTGTTTTTAATTGAATTTATAGTAGGTTTTAAAGAGGAATTAATCCTATGCACTGTCGAAATTTCAGCTCTGTTTACAAAGTAGGTTTCTTACAAGAATCGTACAAAAAACGCATATTTCAGTACTTCTGACCTTAATAGCCCTTAAAGTTATTCAGGGTAAAAAAATTGTACGTCATATATATACAATGTAAAAAGTAGTTAAAGACGAAAAAATTGGAAACTTTTTCGATGCACAACCTTGTTTTGTTTTTGATATTAAAAAATAAATATAGATATTTTAACAGGGAATTCTGTATTAAGATGCTTAGAAGTTTTCGCAGGTTCATTACAAAAACCGGAGTTTTAAGAAAAGAAGTACAGTAGTATCAGAAGCTGGGGTAAGAACGGTTGAAACCTTACCTTAAATTTGATTTCAATACAAGCTTTAAAAAACTACCGGTATTGGCAAAATACAAAGCCAAATATTCATCTTAACATAAGTTCTAAATTACCTATTTTTAAGGATGCTCTTGGTATTAATTTCTAAAAAGAAAAATATTTAGGAGTTAAGCTGTTTTACAAGCCTACCCAACAAATCCTCCTTTCTCCTCACTTCCCCAAACAAGTAGGTTCTTGAACATTTTATCACTACCCTATTATTATCATTTAATAAAAAACTGTATTTTTAATTATCTCTCTGACGAATAAATTTCAATCAGAAAGAAATGGTCATTGGCTAAATATTCTCCTTTTAACCATATGGCCAAATCCTCTCATGACAGTTATTATTTCTTCCATGTGTTTTTATGTTGAAACGCATGACAATCTTTCTTTATTAATGTGGGAGTAGAGATCGTAAGATGTGGGCGGAATGGTCTCATCACATCTCTTGCACCTCAGCCCAAAAGAGGTCTCTTCAAAAATATCGTAATCTCTCAAGTCTGTTGGTAGTGTTTTGAGTAAATCCCTTAAAGATATTTTAAACTTGGAGTTTCTACTAACCAAGTTTGTTGTTTTATTTTCTGCATGGATTGCAGACTCCAGATGGGACTGTACATAAAACCGAGTGGGCAGAATTACGTATGTGCACAAAGAGCAAATTACGTACCCTGGGATTTTTCCAATTTGAATGTACTTAACATCCTTTTTGAACCGATCCTCAAGTTGAACGACTAGTTTCCTGAAGGCGTTACGATTACGAACATTCAAAGGTTCAGTTTCCCATGATTGTTTTATCATGGTAAGGTGTTTCTTCTTCACGTGATCTTTATCTTTTATGTGGTTTTCCAAACGGTGCAGGTTAGTAGAAACTGCCATGTCACATATAGTGCATTTGATGAAGCGAAACACTGGTCCCATTTCAAAGAATTTCAAATCATAAGTATACCACTCGGGAAGATTCTTCATAAGATTTTTCAAAACTTTTTCAAATTCTACTTTAATCTCTGAATAATTGGGCAGCCTCTCCCTATGGCGTTCATCATTTAAGTGCACCCACAAATTATACCTGAACTCTGTAGCGTTTAAAGAGTTCAAGATCAAAACTTTACAAAGAGTGCAGTAGAAGTCCCTTCCATTTTCAGTTTTTATGATGAATTGTTTACTTGATTTTACAACAGGATTTGATTTTTCAAAGGATTTGTAAATCAAGTTGAAATCCACTAAACTGTTGTTGCAAGCATCATTCTCTTCCATTTCAAATTCTTGTATACCACTTATTAGTTCTTCCTCCTCCTGATTCAAAATATCCAGAATACTTACTTCGTCTTCCATTACAGGTTCACTTACAGTTTCACTATCATCAGTTTCCAGTGTGTCAGAAGGAAAGACAGTTTCTTTGGTGATAAAGGAGTCATACCTTTTCCGATGATATTTGTTTTCAACGTGCGCCAAAACTGCAGATTTAAAAACTGATAGATTTGAAGAAACTTGTACCCCAATGTTACAGAGAGTACAGGTGTATTTTTTACTATTGCCTTTTCTTGTCCAAAACATCCTATTTGTAATTAAGATTGGATTATCTCCGGTAATCTGGTCATAGAGTGTTTTAAAATCACACTTACCGGGATTTATGGAAATTTTCTTTTTTTTATTGACCAAGTCAAGCTCCTCACCTGAAAAAATACCAAATCAATTTGGGCTGTGACTCACAATTTGGGCTAGTGGATCTGATTGGTTGAGAGACAATAGAACAAACAAGTATAAGTTCATCTTTACTTATTAATGCACTTGAAAATTTATTGACAGCAAAAAAAAGTTAAAATACAACAATCTCTGACAAAGTTTATATTTATTTTAGATTCCTTGGTTTATAGTTAGTTTGTAAGTTGTATACTGACAAGGTAATATCCTACATGAAGGATAACAACATTAAAGTAGTTTCAAATAAGCATGCTGACAAACTAAAATTTAGAACTAGTAGATGCCCCAAAATGTGGACAACTCACAGGACCCGTGATAGGATTTTTAAATAGCCATACTAATTCTGGTGGCTTGTTAAACAAAAAACATAAATCTGTACTAATTCAAGATTTTAAAAGTTAAATGTATGAAAGTGTATTTAACTACAGAGGGTGCGTACTCAATGGATGACTGATTTTTCATTACCTTACAAAAATATTACTCCTGTCTTTTACTCAACTTTTACTCAATCAGACTTTATAATACCAGCCCCCTATGATAATTGGTAGGGGAAATTGGGGTTTAACCCGGTGGCTAAGCTTTAGTGACATGTAGATGCCATGTTTTTATGCAGAAAATTTTAAATAATGTGTCAGTTTATCTTGTGTTTATTTGTTTTTGAATTGCTTCTTTTAAAAACTTGATAAATCTTATAGTTTTTTCCTGTAATTTTTTTGTAAAAAAAGTGTAAGTACTCGGATTCACCCCACTAGTGGGGTGATACCGGGTACACATGTTAAGTATATGGGAAATGGAAAAAACAAAATTTTTAGTAGGCCTTAAATTTTACTACTAAGTACACTCAATTAAGTCAAAAATAGTATCAAAGATAACATATATTCAGTTAATGTATGAGCGAAAAATCAAATTTTAAATATTTAGTTCATATAACATGTTAAAATACCATACGGTTTTACCCCGCGCGTCATACCCGGTTTCAACCCACTATGGTAGTAATTAACAAAAACTTAACATATTCAGAGTGCTTAAAACTAATTTGAAATATTGCTTATATCAGTGTAAAGATAAAGACATAGACTACACAATAGTGTAGTCACCTTCACTTAAACTCATGTAGTTTTTCCGTAGTAGGTGATCAAACTGTCCGTAACATTGGGAAACGAAATATCAAAAAACAAAGAAACGCTCTTAACAGCCAGAGTTCTGCTCAGAGACTAATGGCGCAATGTCCACCACTTTCCCTCTCCAACTATATGTTAATTTCGGCATTTATCGCCAGGTACCAGCACTTACTTGGTAAAAACCCGACCACCCGGTTTGTACCCAACCACCCGGTTTTACCCACCTCTCCCCTAAGCAGAAAACGGTATTTAAAGCGATGGAACTGCATTAACTTTTATACTATTGAATATTATTACAATATTGGCTGTCAATGAGGCTCTAACCGCAGAAATGCGAACGCAATACCACTGGAAATCAGCTTGATTGACAATTAACAACAATTGGGCTATGCGAAATGGAGACCGTCATATGGTACACCTGGAAAATGTGAGTATTAAAAGACAATATTTCAGGAGACAACTGAAACTGAATTATTTCGGGCACTTTAACTAAGGTATTTTAGTGACTGCAAATGGAAACAAACTGACTCAATAACCATTTCTGCCGAGGGTAAAAATCTTTTTTGTTTAAAGAGCAGAACAGCCTCCAGATTGGTATCAGGTGGCCAATTCAGGGACTAGAGGTCGTCTCCAGTAATATATCAATTTTGTTAATTCAACTACTGATTTATTTTAAAATGCGATCTCTCCTTATTATAGACACACTAAATTCAGAAGTGAGCAAGGTCTATTATAAAAATGTAGTATAGAATAACTATATAAAAGCAGATGAATTGTACATAGGAGTTTCCTCATTACAAATATTCAATAGGGGTATAATCCCGAACTGAAATTCTAATCCCAGGATTGATCCCAGGATTTATATATCATAGAAACATAGATAGAATATTTAGCTCAAAGTTTAAGACATTTTACTTGAATATACGATATATATTAGAGAACATGTGCTCATGATCTCAAGTATCTCAACACTAGCAACCTCTACGCTTGGCATCTCCTCATAATTTATTTTACAACCAATAGATTTGGTTTGTTACAAGTTTATAGTTTGAAGTCAGCAAATTTAATTGCTACTGTACCTCATGCATCTGCGATATTGAACTAAGTTCTATTCTTAGAAATCCCTCTCCTTCATCAATCTATCTTCTTAATTTAAAACAGTATTGTCTACTATCCTTTTTCTCTCGACCTTATCAAAAAATTTTTAAGATTGAGGTGTCATTTTAAAGCTCATGATCTAGCGCTGGTGTGAACGGTGTTTATAAAGGTTATTTTGATTCGCCCCCCCCCCCCAGACTTTGATTTGTAATAATAATAATAATAATTGTTTATTCCTCTCAAAAACATATTTACAATAAACAAGGAAAAAGCTTGGAATTTCTAGCCAAGCCATCTTACAAAGTTACGATGGCTAGTACAGCAGGAAAAATAATAAAACGTTTATCTTTTGTCAAGTTATCATCAGATAATTGGTGGGCGGTTTGTCGTGCGTCTTTATCTTAATGATGATTCTAATAGCTTACTAATCTACAATACAAGGTTTCCTGGTTGCTACAATTCATTACTGAATAAAAATTTGACATTTTTTAATATTGCCTGTAGTTACATACAAAACAGTAATTCCACTAATAAAAATCAGTCAATCCCAAATAAGTAATAAGAACTCAATTTAAAACATTGCCAAAATCCCAATTTTTTTTATTGAAGTATTTCAATTAAGTCATCGATCTGATTTCTCTGTAGATTTTAGTTTAGACTGAAAACTAGCAAAATAATTACATTCTTTAATGGATTTGGGTAAAATTTTGTAAATTTTTGGCCCTGAAAATGCAAAACATTTTCTAAATAAATATAGTTTTATTTACTCTAGGTCCAATCCAAGTGTCATGAGCGGCTCCTATAAGTTAAGTTGTTATATAGTCCTATATTATAAGTTGTTCTAGTTACTTCAATATTACCACTTGGAACATAATATATATTTAAAACTTTATAAATAAATATATACTTTAACAGGACAATATTTAATTATTGAAAATGAGACAAAAAGAGGGATTTTGCTTAGTTTTATAAGAGAGTAATCTGACAAAGTGTTTTTGTACTATTTCCAAAGTATGTAATACTGTCTTATTTGCACCACCATAGAATTCAATTCCATAATTTAAAAGGGAATGTACAAGAGCAAAGTAAAGAGTGTGCAATAATTCATGCATTACATAACCTTTAAAAAAGTAGAATTTTCGTATATAGCTACATAACTTAAATTTTAAGTTGCGATACATGAGATATCCAAGACGGTGTTTTGTCAATGGTGACACCTAAATATTTTAAATTTTCAACTTGATCTATTTGCGGGCAGTTGCATTTAAGATTTTATACATGAATCATTTAGATGGAATTTCAACACACAATCAAAAGAATATTTTTTAAATCAAAGTTTATAAATTTGGTTTTATTTGCATTCACAATCATTCTGTTACTATCACACCAGTTCCTCAAGATTCACAAATCATAATTCATTCCATTCCAAACGTTCACCCAATTTTATTCAGAGTAGGCCTATCTGATGGCAACATCGTCGGCAAAAGCAGTTATTTTTCCATCAAAACGAACTAATAATAAATCATTAATATAAAAAATAAGGATGCTGAAATTACTGATCCCTGTGGAACTCCTTTCAAAATTGGTTCTGATTCACTTAATTGATCATGAATACGAACTTGTTGTGTGTGGCACCTTAAGAAGCTCTTAAAACCTATTATAAGCCAATCCCCTTATCCCTGCCCACCAAAGTTTCTCTAACAAAATATTGTGATCTACAAGATCAAACGCTTTTGAGAAGTCGATAAAAATTCCTGAATCTTTTTCATTACAGTTAATACTATTATAGATAATCTCCATTAAAATACAAATCGCCGATTCTGTACTATATTTTACTCCGTGATTTATTTCCCTGCCAATCCCAGGATTGAAAGTAAAAATTCTCGGGATTTTCGAGGTATACAGTATAACAAATTGCTCAAGATTCCAAAGCCCGGGATTGACACCCTTAACTGTACAGTAGGCTAATTCGATACAAATTGTAAATGAAAGTTTTACCTTTTGCTGCCATTTTGTCATCGACTTCGGGTTTTAATTAATATCCATCTAACTGGTATACAAGGTAAAGAAATTCCAGTGTTAAAGATGAACCTGAAAAATAAACATAAAAATAAAATTTTATAGGCCTGGACACGATTTTATTTTCATTAAATTGTTTTGTCTTAATTTGATGCAACGAAAGAATTTTAACACCTCTAACCTCGTTAATGTGTGGCAGACCTTACCTATGCACTTAGAGAAAACTTTTATGTAAAAAATCTAATTCAAAAAATTGTTTCTATTTTTCTGATTGCGGAGGCAATAAGCATAAGTTTTACTAACTATCGTGTCCTTGTTAATTAATTGTTAATTGATATTAATAATAAGCATAACTATTTTTGTGTAAATATTTAATTGAACATTAGAATAATATTTGTTTACAGAACAATGTCAACATAGAATTATCAAATGATATAATTTACACATGTTTTAATGGACATGAAACTTCAACACCATTGCGCCTAACGGAGGGTTGACTGTCCAGACAGAGTGTTTCCTGATTCATAAAGATTCTGCTGGGAGGATGATATTCCAGTAATTGAAGAGGTGGCCATAACAACGTTAAAACTTATAAATTGCAAATTTTTCAGGAAAGGGGAAAATGTCACTATGAAAAGAGTTTTGTGAATTGTTATCGATACTCAAGTGTTGTATATTAGTAAATAGACACATAATATTGTAAAATATTTTCATAGTTCAACCAAAAGCTTATTTTTCAGGGTTAAAAAAATGAGTCAACAACGTTGTAACATCATACCAGATACAACGTTGTTGTGGTTACTGGTAAGTTACAAAGTTGTTAATATCTATAATGTACCATACCATTATGATTAGTAAGGTAGTACCCATTAAAGATTCTACTGTAAAATGTAAAATATGTTTATTACCTACAGATCATGACACGTTTGTTGTATAAAATAGTGTAAGACCATAACCTATTTCAGCAAAAAATGCCATAAAAATCCTATAATAATAATAAAGTTTCAAAAGTAAAAGTAATATAAAAGATATAGGCTAATCCATAAAAAGTATTAATAAAGGTCCCAAATGAAATAGTTACAACTTATAATACAATAATTTTAAATTAATACACAATAACCAATATTTTTGAAGGGTTATATATTTAATATTTAGAAAATATTTTAAAATATTTTTTATTGTGTATTAATTTTTTGTTATTATGATTTACCAATATTGAAGCTCTTCAAGAAAATAAATATAATAGTTATGCCTTGCAAAACAATATATTATAAGACCATAAATAAACAGATAATCTTTGAAAGATAATCTTAGGCCTAGTAATTGGTAGGTAAAAGGTTAATTTTTGAAACAAAAAATCATCAACTCGATCAGTGAATATGCATACTTGATTGTAAAAAAGTTAAAGTATCGTAATATTTAAATTATTAACAATACATCTGGATTATAATGTGGTATGATCCCAGCCTAGGAAGTTACAACGTTGTTAACACGCGCAACCCCACTGGTGGAAGTAATGCGCATACACGTCAATTTATAGAAGTATGTATGTTTCTTCTTTATCCCTCTTCCTTTTTCTTAAATAAACTTTTAATTTAGATAAGTTAACTCGGGTTTTTAGCTCTATTAAGATGTTTTAATGTCATTAAATGATGACCTAACCCTGTTGCTGTCAGCCATTTTTCCATTGTTTTCAAGATACAACGTTGTTGACCGGAGCGTTGTCAAAAAATCAGCAGAATGACCAACTTTCAATAGTTAAAATTCCCTACTAAATGTTCTTTTTGAAGGTTTTTTCCTCTCAGAAACCTGTATTAGGACATTTACAACGTTGTTTCACCTATAACTCAATTTCGCTAAAAATGGAAGTTACAACGTTGTTATGGCCAACTCTTCAATTAATACAGCATAGTTGCGATGAAGATTTTAATTTACTCCAAAATAAATGCATCAAACAAGACATTTATAATCTGGCAAATATTTCTTTCATTAAAAAACATTATTGTATAGTTCCACAAATAGGCTGCGGTAGGCTACTCATGTTAGGTACTGTCTTAAAAAAATATAATTCTTATAAAATTTCCTATTTCAAAACTGGTTATTTTGACTGTTTTCACAAAAAAATTGCGTTAGAAAATATGTCACATTTGACCGATCAAGCATTTTAGCATCTTTAGAAACAACAAATTTTGGTTGCTGAATTAATTGAATCAACAAATTTTGTTAGGATAACTCTAAATCTAAATAAAATTAAATATAAAAATTTTAATTTAAATATCCTTTTTTTCTTAACAAATAAATACACTTTTATTTAAATAGGCTACAAAAGGTAAATTTTGAATAATTAAACTCAATATTTATAAAATTACAGAGAATTTGAATAAATCAGTTATACAGGGTGATTCACGAAGAAATGCAGACATTTTGGGAGCTGATTCTACACGTAAAAATAAGCAAAAAAGGTCATGTCAACATATGTTCTAAAATCCTTCGTTTAGCCGCTAACCGCCATTTTGTTTTTTACATGTAATAATTTTTATTTTCATAACGAATTCATAGATTTACTTCAAATTCGCCTTGGATCTTTATCGCAACAATGTTACGGTAGTTTAAAAAAAAAATTATTAATTTCTGATGTGTATTTTTAAAATGGCGGCAATTTTATAATTTTAAACCCAAAGTTCACAAAAACACTAATTTTCATAAAAACTTTATATGGGACAAAAAAGTTGACAAATCAAAATATCTAAAGATAGATACCAAGTTCGTAAAGATCTGACAACAAATGTAACGGAGCTATTGAAATTTTTTGCAGAAAACCATCGATTTTGCTTTATAATCAATACAAATTTAGTAAAATTTCTTTAAATTTTTTTTCTGGTTTATGCTTTGTTGTTGTTTTAAATTAAAGTCATTCATCATATTTTATTTACATTGTTAAATATAATGTGAACCAATTAACTTTTGGTGTACCGTAACAAAAAATTCGTTAGCCTAACTGTTTTTCACAAAAAAAGTTTTCTTGATTTTTCCTCTTTGAAATTTAACAGAAAATCATCATTTTTCTGACAGGACGTGTTCGGATTAAACGGATTATTGGATTAGCGGGACTCTACAGTAGCCTTCTTGAAAAATGTTATAAGCCTACTCTTAAAGTTCCGTGTGTACGGGCAAAAAGTTTTTTGTCCAAGGATTTGTGGTAACTTAGATATTTTGATTGCTTAAGGGGGTTTTGACCACGAGAAATCAATTGATGGAATCGGTCCCATGGCTGGGAAAAAACCGGAATTCAGTCTACAGCCCTTCAAATTTTCCATAGGTAATTAGTCTTATGGACATCAAATTAGCAAGGGAAACTGAACCAAAATCGGCTGTTAACTGTAGAAATAAACTAACATGTAACATTTTCAACATGTGGTTCATTAGATATACTAAAGTAAGTGCAGCAATGTCTGCCCTGGCGAGTAAGCAAAGCAAAAGAGCTCATCACAGGGTTGAGTGAGTGAACTCATCTAACGAGTTAACCAAGCAAATGCTTGGGTCTTCCGGTACTGTATAGCCTGAAATGAAAGTATTTTCAAGCTAAATAGCCCACTAAACTAAAATAGGCTAAGTTACTCTACAATCATCAGGTCTATAGTGGCATTAAATCTTTAGCTCTAATTCAAAAAAAGTTCTGGACTCTTGTCAACTAGGCCTAAGTTAAATTAATTAAGAGAAAATCATCCGAGATTTATTAAAAGAAGCTTTTTCACTTGCGGTACTTTAAGAGCTTATCTTGTCATTATGAATTCTCGGATTATTATATCAGTGAAGAAGAGAATCTTTCATATCCAACTAGGCCACAGTAATTATCTATATAAATCATTTAAGTTATAATAACCATAAATGGAATATATACGAAATATTTTACTTTTAAATAATATGATAACTTGATACGATCAAAGATTCCACTTCTCCCTATTTAAAAGTAACTGTACTTACTGTACTGTCCCCTATCCCCTCGGACGCTTCTCTCACCACTTTTAACCTTCTTAATGAGCAACTGAGCGACCACTTGGAGTAGGCCTAGTCATTCAGTAATAAACAAACGGATGTTTGGGTTTGGATGTGAGTCGTGCCTAAACAATATCACATATCACGATCGCGGAGAACAGGCAGCCTTTGTTTGGAACTCCGGAACTCGCCTTCTAAGCGCAGCAAGAAAAATACTTTTTGATGACTGATAAGTACAGTAATGATAATACTTTTCGTGTCACAAGCACAAAATAATACAGGCTAAGTTAAAACATGTAGATATAAACACATAAAAACATAAACGTTGGTAGTTTATTTTTTAAGAATTAAAGCTAGAACGCAAGCTCAGCAGTTAGTTTTAGATGTTTGAAGTTGCACCCGATAACAATGATTGGAATACTCAGTCAGACCCGCCCGCCAGGGAAGGGAACCGGCGATGGCCTTGAACCAGGCTCTTGAGTTTTTTTGTGAATTTGGCGGTTTAAACCAGAGAGTACAAAACTAAAACTCACTTTTTTGTAGATGCATAAGAAATACAGTTTTGAAAAGACTTGGACAGAATGAAAGGGTGTGTTACGATAAACTGCTTGGGGTGAGTTGGTGGCGTAGTGGTTAGCGCGCTGGACTTCGGGACCATAGCAGGGATGAAATATACAATAAACTGAACAAAATGGTCAAACTCTATCCTGACAAACTCTTTTTGAGCAAAAGATATGACTGGCTTTTAGTTAACCCTTTTTATTCAGTTACTGACTTTATGGCAGTTAAAGATGTGATTTTTTAAAACATTTTAACCGTTGTTGAAGTTATTTTTTCTCATATTTTATTTATTGTTATTATCTTTTAAATTTTACTCCCGTTTATTGTTGAAAGATGTAACTATTTGTAATTTTTTTAATTGTTTTTTTTTTTTAACTTCTTATCCTATTGGTAGTGTTCCGGGCGCCTCACCGGTGTTACCGGTGACTAAAAAAAAACGGTAATTGTCGTCTGCTAACAAGGCATTTGCATTGTTTAGCAGACGACAATTACCGTTTTTTTTAGTCACCGGTAACATACATACATATATACATATATACATATCCCACGTCGTCTCGATTGACCAGCTCTTGGTATGAGACCTGTCAGTTTTCTTCAGTCTTACTTTAATTTTAATTGCTAGCCCCACTTATTCAGTAGTTGTCATGGCGGAATGGTAAAAGGTTAACTTAGGTAAGGTTAGGGTTAGATTAGGTTAGGCTGAAGAAGGTTATATCAGGTGAGATAATAAGGCAGCTGATAAAATCGCTGTTCTAAAAGGTATTCTTTAAGTTCAAGTTTAAATCTTTTCAAATTATCTATTTGAGTAAGGTACGGAGGCAATTGTGAAATTAGCTTTAGGCCTATGTACTCAGGTTTACTTTCGAATAATTTCAGCTTGTGAGAAAAAGATGGATTGAAGCATTGACTATGTACACTAACGTGAATAGACCTCTCATCCAATGCATTTAGTTTGAGGCAAAAATTTGGAGGTTCGGTGGACGCAGCACCAGAGTCGCTGCCATCGATGTTGTTATTATTCAGCTGAATTTACAGTGCTGCCAAAACATTTTACCAAAACATAAACATAACTTTCAGTTATAAAATGTTTCATCCTTGGTTTAGAAGAGTGGGAATACTGATTTATCTATCATATGTTACGTGTACTTCGATGGACGCCGCACGAGATCGCACCGCCGTCAATATGCTTCACACACGCCTATGCTATGAGAAGTCTACTCACGTAGTGTACAAAGTCAATGATTGAAGTTTCTATTTCTGGTGTTATATGAATGTTGATGAGCCTTTACAATATGGTGTTCCTTAACATAGGTTATTACTTCTAACATATAGATGCAAGGTACAGTAAGTATTTTAAGGTTTTTAAAATGATCAAAGCAAGATTCATTGGGTCTGATTCATTGGGATACATCTAATTGCTCTTTTTTGCAAGACAAATATTCTGTCCAAATTGGATTTGCTAGACAAACCCCACAAGATTATTGAGTTTCTAATCAAGCTCTCAATAAGTCCAAAGTAAACCAGTTTTGACAGCGAGATATTATTTAGAGATGAAATATTTCTCAAAACAAAAATATTTGAAGAGATCTGTTTAGCTAATTTTTCGATCTGTTCATTCCACCTGAGACCACCATCCAGTCTCACTCCCAGATAATCTACATGAGAAGATTCTTCTATGAAAGTGTCATCGAGTAGAATGGAGGGAAAAACTGTGCCTGAGCGAATTAAGTGATTCTTTTTCTGATCAGTCATAAAGTGAAGAACTTGTGTTTTTTGGTGATTGATATGAAGGTTGTTACTAGAAAAATATTGAGATATTATGTTGAGATTTGAGAAAGTTAACTGTTCCAGGGAATCACCGGTGAGGCGCCCGGAATACTACCATAGTTATTATCTTCATAATTTATTCTCATTTTATGTAACTAGTCATTAGTTCTAGGTTTTATCTGTCCAACTTGTCCTCATAGTTGAGTATGTCACATAAACTCAATCCTCAATTTTGAATCCACAGAGCAACTTTATATATTTAGTAAAAAAAATCTATCTCAATTATGATATTGTTTTGACCGTAGCCAAGCTAGACTTAAGACTTTTGCCAATACATTTACTACTTGTCAACGGCAAATAAACGCTTCTTGATTCTTGTCGAGGGTTTGAATCCATATTTTGCCAGTGGCCTTTATCAGTACCATCCACCTCGGCGAGCACATGTGAGCGTTCTGGACCTCAATTAATAAAATACCGGTATGTTGCTATTTAACAATTAATTTATCTTAGTTTTACTAACATAAACCTTATGTTTTTTATATTGTTTCATTTTCATTACTGTAATACCGAAAATTAGTGAACAAACCAAAATGCTTGTAATTATAATTATTCGCAAAAGTTTTTTTAAGTTGAATCTAAATCATGTATAGGCCTATATATTCAATTGCTTGGCGTTAGTAATACTATTGGCTTTGAGATATAGTAGGCCTGTAACCATGTTTAATCATATTTTTTTGAAAAATAAAGAGTGGCTTATTGTTAAAAAATTTCTGATGAAATCCATTATTTTCAGTTCTATTAAAAGTATTTAGCGTCATGAAAAAGTTAAGAATTTGTTATAAATTGTTATTTTATATGATATTTTACCAGTAAGGTGGCCAACTTCAATTTTCAAATGCGTAAAGAACCCGCCCCCAGTTAGGTTAGATTTGAATTGCATGCATAATTTAGACATTTTTATTCTTTATCTTTTTAGCGAATTTCCCATAGGGAATAAGCTATTACCGTAGGTCTCATGGTAAGACCTAAGCCCGGGACCATGTTACTTTTTCGTTTTGAGGTGCCCAGAGACCAAAAATAATAGTCATTAAAATTTTTATATATGTATATATATATATATATATATGTGTCCTTAGACACGATAACTCTCGTAAAAATGGTCCGATCGACACCAAATTTGGTAGAGATGTGTAATCCTATGTTTATTCGGATGAGTTCGTAAACCAGACATATCAACATATCGGAAGGGGTAGTTTTGGGGGGTTTTGTACCCCAAAAATGGGTTTTTTTGCATTTTTTATATGTAAATTTTAAAAATTTTAAATTTTTAAAAAAAATTTAAATTCCATTGGATTTAGCTCAAAAAAACACACAATTTAGTATTTTGAAGCTTTGCTCTATCTCCATTGGTTACCGAGATATTACAAAGTCTAAAGACAGTACATTGTCTTTTGGGGCTCCAATGTTAATCTTATGGAGAATAAGGATGTGTTAATATTTCACTTATTAACTAATATTTTTGGATGAAACTTGGTATTTAGCTTCTTTTGGTTGAGATTCACCCATTTAAGGTAAAAAATCTTGGTTTTTGTACTTATCATGGCAGCAAACCTGCATACTCTTTTCCCATGTTAATCATATGGAGAATAGGCAAACTCTTTCATTTATGGGCAGATATTGATGAAACTTACTATATGGCTTTATATGGTCAAAATAAATTTTTTCTATGCTAAAAACCTACTTTTAGTGTCCCCCATGGCAGCATACCTGCATACTCTTTCCCTATATTTATCTTAAGGAGAATGGACATTTATTTCCCTATTTATGAGCACGTGATGAAATTTTGTTTACAAGTTTAACTGGTCAAAATTAATATTATTAATTTGAAAATTCGCTGAGTACGCAGGTCTGCTGCGACGGGGGGTATTTTCTAAACTTAACAGAGAGCTAGAGGCAATTGAGGTTCATTTTTAGTCTTTTAACATGGGGAAAACTTTTACTGCCTGAGGAACAGGCCTCATAAGAGAGGCCTTTTATCCCCCTTAACAATGATATGCTAAATACAATTTCCAAGGATCCAAAGATGAAGTGTTAAAGGAATAAAAAAAACTATACGAAACTGCATTTAATACCAAATTCTAATTAATTTTCATCACCTTTATCATATGCACTTGAAATTCCTTTGCAGCATCACAGAGAGAGTCCTATTAAAAGTTTGGAAATTTTCACTTAAAGAATGTGTTTGGTTTGATGTGGAATGGTTATGGTTGTCAAACTATGTAAAAAATTATTTTAGATCTCATTCAGGGCCAAGCTACAAAAGTAGACACTGCAAATCATTTTTAATTTATCTGGGGTTTTATAAAGAAAGTTTGTAATTGTAAAAACATTTGGAATTTGTTCTTCGCTTTGGATAAATTTGAAAAAAAAAAAAAAAAAAATTAGAAAAGATGTCTGATGAAACATAGACTATGCTTATGTGCCGCTTTTCCTAAAATGTTTAAAATCAAATTAATATTACTTAATATGAAAAATATGCTAAACTTTGGTTTAAAGTAAAGTTAATTCATCAGTATGGTTTTTCAGTTTTAACAAATCTCTGACTAAAATAATAACCTTTTCTCTGCTAAGGATTTTGACTGCTACACAGAACATCTTGATAGGCTATAAAATTGTCACTGATAATCAATGTGATTGCGGCATGGACATTGGTTCGATCGACCATCTACTACTTGGATGTCAAGAGTATAAATCTCAATGAAAACCTCTTTAAAAATATTTACAAGAAAGCAATGTTGTTTTCCAGTTAGTATCATGAACTTCTCCAGGAAAATCATGTTGATGTTCAAGATGCTTTGTGAAAATTTATATCTGAAAATGACATTACTATTTAGTGACAAAAATTAAAATAGTTGTAAACATTAAATTTTTGCATGACTAGCTATAGTTATATTGCCACAAAGATAAAAAAGAATATGAAAAAGTCAAGTTTAAGTTTAAACTGACAGCAAACCTACATTGCAATAAACATTTATACCCTGAGTGAACTATGTTAGCAATTCACCCGCTCAAATATTATAAACTTTACAATATTAATATTACATTCTAGAGTAAATGAAATACTTCCTATAGTTTTTTAATGATGTCAACAATTAGATTAAAATATTTCAACTGAAACATTTCAGGTATCACAAATATGTGCCTCAAGTTTGAAATCCGTTTTAAGAGTCATCCTCACCTTTGGGCCAGTAGCCCATTGTTGGGCAGTCGGCAATGTTAACCATACGGCTTTTAATGCAAAACATGGTATTTTATTCCCCCGTTTTGGACGCCATTTTTCAACCGATTTTCTTTAAACTTGGTAAGTGTTTAGTTGAATAGTTATATTAGGCCCCTCAAACAAATATTACTCTCTGTGGCGTCACAAAGTAACTCGATTTTCCTTAGTAATAATCGTTAAATTTTCAAAATTTTGAGGTATGAGGGGCCTGCTATAACTATTCAACTAAACACTTACCGAGTTTGAAGAAAATCTGTTGAAAAACTGTGTCCGAAACAGGGGAATAAAATACCATGTTTTGCATTAAAAGCCGTATGGTTAACATTGCTGACTGTGCAACAATGAACTACTGGCTTGACTTTAACTTGATTGGCCAGCCGAGCACAGAGTAAATTTAGTTTTGTGTAATCTATTTTGCCATTGTCAAAATAAAGTGTTTTGTTTTTTGACTGATAGACAATAATCTTAGGTTCTACCATGAAATGAAATTCTTTATTTGTCACACAGAATTTACATAGTTGTAATTTTCACAAGTAAACATATGACACGTCCAAATTAAAAGAAGACTTAAATCTAACTTATCCTAAAACTTAAATGACATTGGAAGAAAAAAAAAACATGATTTGTAAACAAAATAAATACAACCTTGAAATTAAGATTCAAAATTAATTTTCTCGGACACAATGTTGTTAAGTGGTGCTTGAGCTTTTTCTTAAATGATGTAATTTTTTCTTCATATTTTATTTGAATAGTGAGGTGGTTTTAGACCCTCCTCCCCATGTACAATGGGGATTTTTCATACAGAGCTGTTCTGTGAACAGGAAATTGAAGAGATACTCTATGACGTGTGTTGTAGTGATGTTTATGATTTCCTGACAAAAAAATGAAGATTATTTTTTACAGATATACATAGGTAATATATATATAGACAGCATGGATTGTTAGAAGATTCATCCTGATGAAGTGAGGGCGACAAGATGAGCGGGGTCTGATTTGCGCCAAAATCCTAACAGCTCGTTTTTGGAGGATGAAAATGTTATTGATAATTGGTGAACTGCCAAAAGAGATGATGCCATAGCAAGCCTTGGACAAGAAATATGAATGGTAAACCATGAGAGCTGCACTAAGACCTGTAGATTTGAACACAACTCTCAGTGCATACAAAGCTTTGGATAAGGAGGAATTTAGTTGATGCTGATGATCGGACCACTTCAAATGTTCACTGATGTTTAAACCTATGCATGACTAGACACTTGTACCAGACTGCCAGCCCATTATACAGTTTATGTTTAAGAATTTACAAAAGTGTCTCACTTCTTTGGCCGAAGACTTCAGCCCTGTAGCACTTTTCTTAGCTGCAGTTTAAAAGATCTTAGAAAAGACTGACAGATATAAGACTACATTTTTTATAAAAAGCTAATTATGATGGTATTACGTTAAAAGTAGTACAAAGATAACCTTGAACCCTTGTAAAATGCATACAGCACCAAAGTTGGACGGCTTCAAATCTGTAAAGTTTGAAAATGTTCCAAGGTTAGCACCATCCGCATCTCCAAGAAAATTAACATTTAAAAGTTTGAGTGTTTAAAAATCAATTTTTTGAAGAGAAAAAAACTGTGAATTTAATTAAATTTTATTTCCCCATCATAAAATCGAGCTCAAAAACTAAATAATATTGCATTTTAAATTATTGATCTATGTGCTCTATCGGTGGTTAAACGATTAAATTTTTTCGTTCAAAGGTTAACGCAATATGTTGCAAAAAGTCACTGATGCAGCGGGTAGAGTTGAACTCAAAAGAACTATTTAGACATTTTTGCTTGGAAACTTTTAACATCTTTTATTATTGTTGGGGGGAAAGAATGTGTCAGTTATCTGATATAGTTTATTCCAAGTTATAACTCACCATAAAAAAAACCACCTTTACAAATGTGTTATCTTTAAAAACAAAACTTGCCCACTATTCTTATAAAACGGTGTCTTCTTATAAAACTGGCCAAACATTCCTTACGAACTTGTTCAGCGGATACCAAAACATTAACAAACATTTCTAAGAAATAATTCACCTTGACAGGATTTATATAGAAATACCAACAAAGGTTCGGACGTACCATTTGGCCAAATATTCATAAGTGACAGATTCTTCAATTTTCTTCATATTTTGGCAAAAGGAGGAAATCAGACACAGCTTATTTATGTACAGGCGTACAAATTAAGGATATATTTTTGCACTACATAAAACTGTACAAAATAATATAAAACCGATGTAATCCTATATTCTGTGAAGATATGCCTTCTCAGATTTTGGTTTTGGATATGGAAGCCCTGAAACAGAAAATTTGACAGTGATTAGTTTGTGGTGATCTGTAAAATAATTTTGATCCTGATTAACGTAATGGGTATGTATTAGTCCTAAGTAGAGAGTTTTAATTTTGACCATTTATGTCCAGAAGATACTTTTCATGAGATGTCCCTACTTATTGGTTCGCATTAGAGTAGGTGGTAGTTGGGTTAGTGGCTGTTTTCAATACTGAGTTCTCACTGTTGTTTAGGCTCAAAGAATTAAAGATGGAGACAAAAATTCAACAAAGATTCTTCCAAAAAGATTTTATCATGAAAGACTGACATAAATGGTTTAAAACTTTGATTCTCTAAACTAAATCACAAAACAAGCTGGTTTGGATCAAATGAAGGCAGCCCTCTTTACCGCAGTTGCCTCTAGTGATCGTATTGATGTCTTGGTACTGGTAAACACGTGCCAGAACAGGGGAGGTAAATCCTTCCTAGAGGGAGGGCAGTAATTCTGACGAAGGGTTATAGTGAAGATGGCTCCTACTGTATAATGGACCCCCTAGGATATGGCGAACTGGGAACCAGACTCCTGACCGGATTTCGAAATGGCCAATTATAGTAATAATAGTTATGTAATGGTGCAATGACGACTGGACCAAGGAACTGCTGCTGGGAATGGAACAATGTTTTGGATGATAATACCAATAATATTTATTGTATGGCTCTTAGTGGAGGGAGATCAGCAATTAACTGATAGTTCTCCTCGCCTGAAATACCTGCACCTTTTTTGTTTTCTATGCAGGTGGACCAACGACTTAACGTGACTTCCGAACCACGGGAAATCAATAATATGTTAAGTCAATAATTATGTTTGATCAATACGGCAAGTCAATAATAATAGCAATAAAATGTTGTAATATTGGCTGATAACGTAGGTCTTACTGCAGAAATGGAACCACAGGATCTCATCTAATGACCTAACTTCCTTGTAACATTGACAATCAAGTGTAATTAAGGAGCATCGACAAACACAGTACAAGAGCACAACATTTCAGGGGATGTCTGAAGCTCAATTGTCAGGAAATCAGCACTTGAATTGAGATCTTTTAGTGATTTAAGAAAGAGACCGTCAGAAGAGGGAAATGTCAGCAGCCAAACGTTTTATTTACGGAAGACCGCAACCAAACCATTTGAAGCTGAACTGAGGGCGTCAAATGTATTGTTCCCTGCATGGAGCTACTCACGCGGCCTGCAGCTGCTTGTTGCCGCTCAGCACGACGTAGGCTGACTGCGTCTCCCGCTGCTTCGCCTGCAGCATGTTCAGTGTCCCGAGCGGAGTGTCTGTGGAGCTCATCTGCTTCATCAGCGACTCCTGTTCCCCCTTCTTCATCCGCTTCTCCACCTTGTTCTTGCCCGGCCCTTTGCCGTGGAACTTGTGCGACAGGTATCTGCAACAAGGAGTTGAACAGATTACCATAAATCTCTAAACCACTATGGGGTAATTTTTTATGGAGGTATTAATCAAGTTAAGGCTATTTTGTAAAGTTAACATATATTTTTGTAGTATTTCCGGATTCTGACAGTGCTCAAATCTCTTGGATTAAATCGGTTTATAAAAATTAATAATTAATATCAGAAAGAGTCTTGACTGATTTTTGGCCCAACAACAACTTTGAAATAAAATGCTCAAAAAAGAGGTATGAAATTTTTATTGCACATTAAGCTTATATAACTGTGTATAACAAACAGAAAGGTATATACTAAATTTAGATCACAATAGACAAAAATTATCACCACGAAAGCATTAACGTACACTCACTTCACGATGTTTTTAACAAACACACGTTCAAAAAGTATAGACTAAACTTCCAAGTTATAGTCTACATTTACAAAAAAATACCTCAATATAACCTAAAGAAGGTGGACCTATGAAAATGAAACCAAGCATTAATCTATCTTACTAATTCCGTAAAGAATTTCTTGTGAGCAGCAAAACTCTTTTATTTATGAACCGATTTTGATGATTGAGGTGTCAAAACTAAAGGCAATTCTATGTAGACGTCATAGAATAATTTTTGTCACCATCAGTTCAATGTGTTTCGCCCCATTGGACTTTAAAGTTTCCATGTATTTTAAATATAAGACAACATTTAGTAACTTTACCTAACATATGATTCATTTCATGAAAACAAACAGCTGTCTTCATTAAAATAACCTGTCTCCCTTCTGTCATTTTAATTTATTTAGTTTTTCTGTTTACTTTGAAATTCAAATACAACGATGACTGATGAAATGGGATGGAGTTTATTAACATGCAGTTTTCATTTAGAGCGTTAGGGAGCAACAATTAGTTTATTTAATTATGTGATTGTATTTTACTTTCATTTTATACAAGTCTCACCCCATCTGCCTAGCGCTCAGACTGGAGCTGTATTCGTCGAGTATCGAGTGGCAACGACTCGTAGTTACAATACTTTTTAGATGGTATTTTAAATTTTGTTTTTACACATGACATAGTAAAGGCATGAATTAAAAGGTATCAACAGATTTTGAATAAACGCAAAACGAATGTAGAATGTGACAATATTACAGTGAGATCAGACGTAGTGGAGCCCACCTGAATGCCTCCTTGGGCGTGAGCTTGTGTCCACCGTCGTCAATGTAGTCAAGCTTCACGTTCGGTTTGTAGCCGTCCTTCTCCTTGAACTCGGATGTGGGGCCGCAATATCTCTCCCGCCGGCCAAATTTGTCATCCTCCCTGCGACACGACATGGTGTCAGCAAGGTTGAAACAACAAGGTGGACACGCAAATATCATATCTTTTAAGAAACGAATTTCTAATACAAAGTGACATGGTTTACCATTTTGAAATTAGACATTTCTTTAAATTTAATATAAACATCTATATATTTAATACGTGAAGCCGTTTTTTTTCCTCCCTTATTTATGGCCAAAATAAAATGTTTGAGATGTCATAAGATTCGTTTCAGTTCGTAGTTTTGCAATAATGTTTTAGATTTTTGATATTTGTACTCTGAAGGGAATGGGAAGCCCTTAAAGTTAGTTTTCCATAAGATTAACATGGGGAACAATTTTTATTTAATTTCAAATAAAAAAAGCTGTTCATAGTTAAATAATAAAAACACATGTTAAAAGCAAAATCGAACTTTGAAATTTTATGCAAACAATATATACAGATCCGAATAAGTAGAAACATCCCATGTAAAAAGATTTTAGTTTTGCCCCCGAAAACCAGAGGAAAATAAAGCGCTGATGATAGGATTACTTCTCGTTACTGGCACGAGAAGCGCTCTTTCTACCTCGTAAATGTCAAAATGAGGATATTTGTTTAAAAAAATCAAAACAATAACAAACTTCTGTAAAATTATTCTAGTCATCTGTTTCCATTCAACCAATCAGCATAATCCTTACCATCTTGGTGGCGCTATCTGTGTTTCGGGGAGGGGGAGGGGGTTGTTCTCACTTCCCAATAAGGATGTCCCTACTTATTCGGTTCTGTATAGGTACATTGATGCAAGGGGGCATGGTTTTATTACAAGGTACTCTGGTAAATGCAGCGCATTGCGCTGTTCAAGTACCTAGTTTGTAATAGAATTGAACAAATATGGAAATTTGTTGTTGTAGGCCTAGCAATTATTAGGGTTACAATTGTTTAGAAATTTTAAAAATAATTTAAAAGGAAAATGGGTGGTTTATTAGTGACTTTGGTGATCTCTTCTAAAATTTATAACTTTTCAGTAATGGTAAAGACTTTTGTGACTGGTAGTCACAGTGTTACTGATCACTAGCGTCATTACATGATTGAGTTGTTTAGAAGTGTGAGTTTTTATTATTATTTTGTTTGTTTGTTGTTTTTTGTTCAGTTGTTTTCTTGTAGCCCTCTATTATCTGTTCATTGCTGTCTTTTTTCTTATTGATTTATTATATTGTTTTGATGTCCTTTTTATTATTTGGTTTCCTGTTGTGTTGTTTGTGTTTTACCCTGATACTCTTTAGGTTTTGGCATCGTAGTTGTCGATATTTCCACCCCTTTTGTTGGCTGCTACTCACGCGTGCGCCTTGTCCTCTATGCTGTAGTTCTGCGCCTGCAGGTGAGCGAAGCGCGACGCCGACGGCCGCTTGGTCGTCTCCTTCTCCAGGTAGCCCTTGCTGACCGCCAGCCGCAGCGCCCCGCCCACACCCGCCCCCAGGTTCGGCTCCTCGTCCAGAATGGGCGCCTCGTACTGCGCGATGTCCACCAAACGCTCGTCTGCAGATACAATCAAAAGAACTCAGTCACTTCTACTTCAACTCACACTTTCTATATTATGGTGAGTTTCTTAAAGTGATCCAATAGCTAACTTTTTTATTCTATATCTGACAGTATACTTCTTATGGGGGACTCCCTTTACTTTTTTATTTTACTTTCAGGTATGTATTTCACTTTTCAAAATTTCCCGCCATTTTTCCAATATGGCGGCCAACTAAAAAATTTCTTATAGAATACCCTACATTTTATGGTGTTTTTGAAATTTTCATGTGATTTTAAGACTTTTTTATTCTTTGCAGTTTTTTTCTAAACCTAAAGGTTAGGGAGCAAGAGGCAATTAAAGTTCATTTTTAGTTCGATAAGAATAACATGGGGCAAATTTTATCTGCCCATATCTCCGATATCATTAATTAAAATAAAAAATAATCGAGAATAAAAATGTCTTAAATTGATGTTTTAAGAACATTTCACCCATATGTAAATATAAATGGCGGGAAATTTTGAAAAGTGAAATACATACCTGAAAGCAAAATAAAAAAGTAAAGGGCGTCGGTCCCCCATAAGAAGTATACTGTCAGATATAGAATATAAAAGATAGCTATTGGATCACTTTAAGAAACTCACCCTGTATATGGTGTCTCGAAACCATTGTACATTGTACCAAACTTTAGGCATACCAGGCTATTCAGATGATGAAAACAAGCAAATATTACTTTACATGGGTTCTATTTAGATTTGTTTTCTGTCTGAATGTAATATTTAATTAATCCATTAAATATTTTAAACTTATTTTCTTCATAAATAATTCAGAAAAGACGAAGAAGAACACAATGCAAATGATAATCACCCATTTCCACGTCATTCCATCCGCTGCGCTTGATTGACGATTCTTCTCTTTGCTTTTCTTGCTTCATCTCACGTTCAAAGTCCTACAATGAATCAAAGTTAAATTGAAGACAGAGAGTACAGTATTAAGAGGAAATGTGGTAATTAATATAAAATTTTCTATAGTTAACAAACAATTATTCTAACAAACAAGGTTTATTATTTAAACAACTGTTTCAACTATCTAGTTAAACTCTGATAGTTCAAAAAGTATAGTAAGCAGTATATGACCTTATCTTGAAACGTTAAGCGTAAATTACAAGCTCAGGAAAAAACAATATGAGAAGACAAGCATCTAAGATCAAAGTTTTATTTTCACTTTATCAATTTCTTCAACATTGTCAAGTTTTAAAATCAGCTAATCCAATTTTTGTTTAGACATCTGAAAAACAAGTTTTCTAAAAAAATAGATGATGAATAAATATTGATTTTGACATTGGGTACAGCAAACGAAGTTGTCATAACACTGTGGTAAGTCTTTTGGCTGTCCACTATGACAATTTCCCTTCCTTCATAATCCATTCATGTTCAAGACAGTGGGGGGTTAATGTGAACTGCATGTAAACCTCTAGCTGGAACATTTTGAAGAAATCACACTGTCACAATTAGTTCCATTTTTAGAATCAAATGAGTTGCTGAATAGAAATCAGTTTGGATTTAGGAAGGAAAGGAGTACTTCTGATGCAATTGTAGACTTCATAAATGAGGCAGTGGAGGCCTTGGACAGATCTCAGAGGGCCATCGGTGTTTTCTGTGATCTGTCAAAGGCCTTTGACTGCGTCAGGCACAATATACTGTTGGAAAAATTAAAATTGTACGGCATATCCGGCTCAGCTTTAGCATGGTTCACAAGCTATCTCTCCAACAGATTCCAACAAGTAGTGGTCACTGATAAATGTAATGTTAAGCGTTTTTCAGACTGGAGTCCTGTGGTTCATGGAGTGCCTCAAGGGTCCAAAGTTGGACCTCTTCTGTTTATTCTTTATATTAATGATCTAGCTTTTTCAGTTCCTTCCAAAATAATTCAATTTGCTGACGATACCACAATGTTGGTAAGAGCACCATCCATTCCCCTTGCAGTTAGTATCGCTTCAAAGGACTTATCATACATGGAAAACTGGTTTAGTTATAACGGTCTTCATCTAAATTGCTCCAAAACAAATATACTTCATCTTCATAACCAACAGTTGAATGCAGAGAACATTTTTCTTCAGTTAGAATCAGGAAAACGTATTCAATCTGTAGAAAACACCAAATTTCTTGGTATGCATATCAATGAAAATCTCAAATGGTTTGATCATCATCATCAACTAAACACTTCTTTAGCCAAAGCTTTGTTTGCATTGAGAGTGGTTTTCCAAACTTCAGGATTAAGCGCAGCTCTTATGGTTTACCACTCTTACTTCATGTCTAGGGCATGCTACGGAATTATCGCTTGGGGTAGCTCATCTATCATTCAAAAAATTTTTATTCTTCAAAAAAAAGCAATAAGGATCTTAGCTGATGTTGGACCCCGCACGTCTTGTCGCCCTCTCTTTAAAGAGATGAATCTTCTGACAATCCACGCTATTTATTTATACCAGCTATGCATCTTTGTAAAAAAAAACCACGAACAGTTTTTGTCAAGAAATCATGAGCATCCGTACAATACCCGAAATAGAGATCTTCTTCAATTCCCCATCCACAGAACTGCACTTTTTGAAAAATCCCCTTGGTATATAGGTAGGAAAGTATTCAATCACCTCCCTAGTCAAATTAGATTGGAATTAAGGATGACTATGTTTAAGAAAAAGCTTAAGGAATATTTGCTGACATTGTGTCCGTACTCTGTAGAAGATTTTTTCTAGTTGACAAAGAAGATTTTAAGTTTCATTGTGTTTTGTTTTATTTTGAACATTCAGTTTTCATTTTGTTTAAATTTGTTTTGTATTTTTTGTGATGAGAGAAACACATTATCATTTAGTTTTTAGACTAGACATAGATTAAGACTTTTATATATGACATGTCATATGTTTACGTGTGAAGAAATCACAATTATGTAAACTTTGTGTGATGAATAAACCATTTCATTTCATTTCATTTCATATGTAGACAGCAGGGGGTGAGGAGAAATGCTATGGGCATGGAAACCCCTAGCTGGAACATATGTTCAAGACAGCAGGGGGTGAGGAATGCGACAGGCATAGAAACCCCTAACTGGAACATGAGTGGACAGTCCCTTGTCTCACCCGTTTCTCTTCCTTCAATATCCCATCCTTCCGGGGGCTTGTGCAAAATGCCCATTAGAGGCAGACGTGCTCAACGGTTCGGCCGGGGTCTCCTTATCCACGAATAACAAATATTGATTAGCACTAAAAAGGCCATATCTAAATAAAATGCAAACTTTATGCAAGGAATAAACTTACTACTTCCTTCTGAACAGTCACTCACCAGTATCTCCTGAGCGTCTTCGTCCCGGTTGCCGGCCAGCCCGTAGGTGGGAATGTCGCCGAGAGTGCGGCAGAACTCGGCGGTGGAGTTGAGCACGATGGAGCCGCCCGGGCCGGACTCCCGGTAGCCCGTCTCTTCGCTGAGGATCATCTGGGCGACCTGTCAAACACAGCGATGATCAAGTGTATGGCGAGGAGTGGCTGAAAATAACTCAAGAGCAGCACAACGGCAACAGTGTGACATTGTTGCAGAAACACCATGATAGCCGCTGAAAAATCGGCTGGGTCAGACAGAAACACAGCGTTAGGAACATTGGCCCTGGGAGAAAGATCGTCCACGTTGGGAATATCAAATGTGGCACAAAGGTCGGTTGTGACAAAAAAAAAATTAAAAACTGTTTGATTTTTCTTTTCCAACATAATTTTTGAAAGATTTCTGTATACAATGATAAAAATACTATCAAAATTGTGATATGTATTATTAATTAGGTTTAAGATTGCAGAAAGTTTTTGTCAATATTGTGCACTGCCGCAGAAAGATGAAAAGTGTTCTGTTTTGGGGAAAAACTTACAGAACTGATGTTTTAACCTGTTGGAATACCCATTGACAAGTTTTTCATAATAAAAGTAAAACATATGTAACTATTTTAACAATTTTCAATCACTTATAATATTCCAATTTTACGGCCTATGGGCCGTAAAATAAAGAAGGTTTTGGCCGTAAGGTAAAGAAGGTTTTATTTACCTTCTCTGGGTTGGCTGCTGCCTCGGCAGCCTCCTTTTGCTTGAGTTTCCTCGCTTTCTTCAAGGCCAACTCCAGTTCCAGGTTGTCATCTGGTTCGACTTTTACCTCGGAAAGGTCGGGAGGAACATCTACAACGGTAAAAAAGGGCATAAATTAATGAGCGTGAAAAAATTAAAAGGAGGAATGGGTTAACATAAAAGTGCAGAAAATAATTTGAAAGATGCTTCAAATATTTGTAGGCTAATTTTTCACGAGGCGAGTTCCAATTTGAAGGGAAAGAAAAGGCAAAGATAAGTTGGGTATGGGAGGTTTAGCCCAACTTAAATTATTTAAGTTAGATGTATTACTTGTATTTGGTATGAGAAGTTTGTAAAATCAACTTATTTTGATTATTTTTAATTTTGTTGAGAATGTTAAACATTATTACCCACTAGTTTTATTCAAACTGCCAAGGTGAAATAAAAAACTACATTTTTTTGTTTTTATTTGATTTGTATTGTTTTTAAAGTATTTACGGGGTGACAAGTTGAAAACAATGAAAGTGATAAATACTGTAGCAGACTTGTTTCACAGTCGTAAAGGACTGAAAACCGCCAATGACAGTGAAAAACCAAACCAAGAGTGAGATGATAAAATTAGCAATATCATCAGAACTGGAACGTAGTTTACACTATTATTTGTTGGTGATTTTTTCAGGCAATTAAGATTAATTTCCTTGACCATTGAAGAGACCGATACCAAAA
Organism: Neoaliturus tenellus; assembly: GCA_030545055.2. NCBI lineage: Eukaryota > Metazoa > Arthropoda > Insecta > Hemiptera > Cicadellidae > Neoaliturus > Neoaliturus tenellus. Next base: position 20,019,875 of record CM061537.1, on the reverse strand, counting down.
CTCAGGATTTCCCTGACACACGTGGAGGTGTTACCTGGCAGATCGTCGATATCCATGGGATCATCCCCAGGTTCATCCTTGAGCGCAGTGTTGCGGTGCGGGTCGTAAGACTGGATGTCGAAGGCCTCTGGGTCAGGCTTGATATTCACCTATAAAAACAACAAATATGTCAAAGTACGCATTACGGAACTTAGTTAAGCTTTATATAACATTTCACACTATATTATCAGGGATGGACGTGATTGGATTTCACTCTTCAAGACGATACAAGACAGGATTTTTCAATTCTCATAAAATTTAGAGATGAGATAGAGACGGGATCTCCTTTCTCGTACATAACAGGAAATGTTCGTTCGGAATTTTAATCTGATTTTGTAACATTGCTAAATCTTGACTTATGACAGATAGTTTATGAAAAATATAAATTATAACAGGCAAGACTGATTTTCAACTTTTATTTAGAAACATATTTAAAATACATCAATAAATAAATAAATAAATAAATAAATAAATAAATCTTTATTTGTTGTAAGGATTATACAATCATTAACAATTGATTGTTAATGGGATCAATATAAAAACAAATATTAAGTACCTTATAACAAATAAATCTTAAACACAGGCTAAGATATGTTGATAAGAGTTAGGATACAACATTGAAATCGCAAAATTTACCAGACTGAAACACTAGCCTTATTAGTTAAGTATTAAATTACAATTTCAGTCTTGTTTTTTGGTGTATCTGGTCTTTTGCTAAATTCAGTTAAATATGTCTCACACTAGACACACTTAACAAAACTTCCCAAAAATACGATGACAAAACTAAAATGATAGTAAATGATTGTAGTAACCATAACTGTAAAACATAGACAGAATGATCAATAAAAAAATAAAAAAAATAAATAATAATTACGTACAAAATTTGGGATGTAAATGTACAAATAAAGAAAATAAGACACTTCGTTGTGCTTCAAAATCATGAATTTCAGTATTAAATTACTAGTAAAATAATAGGCAAAAATTCATAGATTAAAAATTAAAAATTTATTGAAAAATCTAATTTTGGGACGTCTATCCCTGAATGTTATAATGAAGATACAGTGGAGGGCGGACTTTTCGGAATAGGTGGGATTCATAAATAACGTAAGATATTGACTCGTTTACTCCTAATCTTTACACACTGTTGTGATAAGATTGGACTGCGGGTCAATCCATATCAAGTGGTCCAGAAGTGGTTGCTTCAACATTTTATTTATTTTTTATATTTATATCATTGAAAGTACAATACATTGGAAGTTAAAAAATGCAACCAGTTTATTTTTAATATTTTACTTTCTCCCTCTATACCATAGTATATGGAGAAAGTATTGTTTTCGTCAAAAATTTCGAATTTGAGTTGTTGGAGGCTTTATCCATTTTGGTTCCCCCTGAACCCAAAATAAACGGTATCAGATAACTGACACATACTTTCTCCCAAGAATATGAAAAGGTGTTAAAAGCCTCAAAACATTAATGTCTTGATGGCTCAGTCGGATAGCCAGCACCAGGTGAGCAGCACGAGTTTTTGCATCCAAAAATTGAGTTTTTTAACACATTTTGCTCTATAACTTTTGAACGCGCATTTTCCCGGAGATGCGGGTGGTGTCATTTTATTCAGCATTTTAATCTTAATAAACCACAAAATTTTGATCAAAATCGTTAGAGCCGTTTTTGAGAAATTTTGATTTTTCACGTTTTTTGGGGGTTTTTGGGGGCAAACTACCCTTAAAAATCAAAAATTTCAAAAAATGAAAAAAACGCCTGGAATTATCGTGGGTTTGAACCTACATACCAAGTTTCACCAAATCGGACCATTGGGGAATTCTCTAGCTCTGTTTACATCCAGACACAAAGACACACACACACACACACACACACACACACACACACACACACACACACACACACACACACACAGACAGACATCACTCGAAAACCACTTTTTTGGACTCAGAGGGCACCAAAACGTATAAATTTACCAACAACTCAAATTTAAAAATTTTGACGAAACCAATACATTCTCAATATATACATTTATAGGGGGGAAAGGGGCTCCAAAATGGATATATACATCATCAAACTAATGCGAAGTGTTTTACGAAAACAATACTTTCTCCATATACTATGGTATAGGGGGAGAAAGTAAAAGTGGTTTTCGGAGTGATGTCTGTCTGTGTGTGTGTGTGTGTGTGTGTGTGTGTGTGCGTGTGTCAGGATGTAAACAGAGCTAGAGAATGCCCTAATGGTCAGATTTTAATTAAATTTGGTACATAGGTCCAAATCCACGATAATTCCAGGCGTTTTTTTCACTTTTTTGAATTTTTTATTTTTAAGGGTATTTTACCCCCAAAAACCCTCAAAAATCGTCAAAAATCAAAATTTCTCAAAAACGGCTCTAACGATTTTGATTAAAATTTTGTGGTTTATTAAGCTTAAAAAGGTGAATAAAATGACACCACCCGCATCTCCGGGAAAATCCGCGTTCAAAAGTTATGGAGTAAAAAGTGTTTCAAAAATCAATTTTTCGGATTTTTACTTTCTCCCCCTATACCATAGTATATGGAGAAAGTATTGTTTTCGTCAAAATTTTCGAATTTGAGTTGTTGGTGGATTTATCCATTATGGTTCCCCCTGAGTCCAAAAAAGTGGTTTTCGGAGTGATGTCTGTGTGTGTGTGTGTGTGTGTGTGTGTGTGTCAGGATGTAAACAGAGCTAGAGAATGCCCTAATGGTCCGATTTTAATGAAATTTGGTATATAGGTCCAAATCCACGATAATTCTAGGCGTTTTTTTCATTTTTTTGAATTTTTGATTTTTAAGGGTATTTTACCCCCAAAAAACCTCAAAAATCGTGAAAAATTCAAATTTCTCAAAAACGGCTCTAACGATTTTGATTAAAATTTTGTGGTTTATTAAGCTTAAAATGGTGGATAAAATGACCCCACCCGCATCTCCGAGAAAATGCGCGTTCAAAAGTTATGGAGTAAAAAGTGTTTAAAAAATCAATTTTTTTTATTTTCAAAATAGCTGTTGTCTCAAAATAAATTTTACTTATCACCATTCAGGGTGTCTAGTTTATTTCTCTTTAAAAATTCAAGACTAATTCCAGACTTTTCAAGACTGTTTTAGTTTTTATCAAGACTGCCGCATTACTCGACATATTAATATCTATCTTACATTTAACAGAATTATTTACATAGTTGTCACTTATATATATTTGTTTTTAAATAGTACACACATTCCTTACATCGCCCAGCTTTAATTTTGTTGTTGGATATAATCACTATATGTTTCACTGTGAATACAGCATTGTCAAGTGATACAAGAACATAACATCTATCAAAGGATTGGTCAAGGATTAAAATACACAAAATTAACTGTGTTTCTACCGTGTTTTGTCTTGTTTTATCCTTGACCAATCCTTTGATGGATAGAAGGCTATGTTCTTATTTATATCACTTGACAATGCCACATATTCGCGGTAAAACATGTACCGTAGCGATTATATCCAACAACAAAATTTGAGCTACTCAAAGGAGGGCAAGTGTATACTATTTTAGTCTTCAGTAGCAGTTTAGGGGCTAATATAATGAATTGTAATATTTTTTGTCAAAAACAAGACCATTAAAATGAAACTACAAAGTTATTACTTTTTTAGAAGAAGCATTATTAATTCTTCAACAACATTGAAAATTTAAATGGTTTGAATTTAAATAATGCACAAGTTTGTAATTCTATTTTTTAACCCTTTGTCCGTCCTTCGTAGGGTGTGTGTTCTGTTTAGTTTATTAAAATAAATAGGGTAATATAAATCCTTCCAAAAATTCAATATGATAGCAAATTTATAGAACACATAAAAATTGCATATATTTGGTAATAATTAAAATGTTGCTTTTCCTTGTTTTCTTTAGCTTGTAGGAAAATGTTAGTAAAATTCATTTTCCAACATTATATTTTATTTATTTTTATTTTTTATTTATTTACAGTATCTAAATTGTCTAGTGTAAACAAATTTTGGAATTTTACATATTATTTAATAGAATCGTGAGCGTTTGTTTACGGTCTGCAGTTGCAAGCGTTTTGATTGGGGATTACAAGTGTCTCTGGTTAGCAATCTTTATCAGAGCGTCTTAATTGGCGATTTCAAGCGTCTCCATAGTTAAATTTTTTGTAAATTTCAAGACTAGACTTAAAATTCAAGACTAATTCCAGACTTTTCAAGACCATTATTAAATTCAATACTAATTCAAGACTTTCCAGATTTTCAAGACTACTAGACACCCTGCCATTAAATCAAGCTCAAAAAACTAAATAATCCAGTACTTTAAATTATTGCTCTACGTCAAGTGGTTGAGGAGAAAATACAATTTTTCGTTTAGCGGTAAACACAGTACGTTGTTAAAAGTCACAGATGCGCGTAGGGTCAAGCTCGCGCTGCTCAGCTGGTAGCTATCCGACAGAGTCATCTAGACATTAATGTTTAAAGCTTTTAACACATGTTTTTATATTGTTGGGAGAAAGTATGTGTCAGTTATCTGATACCGTTTATTAAAATAGCTGTTGTCTTGAAATAAACTTTACTTATCACCATTAAATCAAGCTCAAAAAAACTAAATAATCCAGTATTTTAAATTATTGCTCTACGTCAAGTGGTTGCGGGGAAAATTCAATTTTTCGTTTAGCGGTAAACGCAGTACGTTGTTAAAAGTCACAGACGCGCATAGGGTCAAACGAGCGCTGCTCAGCCGGTAGCTATCTGACTGAGTCATCAAGACATTAATGTTTGAAGCTTTTAACATCTTTTTTATATTGTTGGGAGAAAGTATGTGTCAGTTAACTGATACTGTTTATTTATTTAACCATTGGCGGCCATTTTTTTGTTGAAGAAACGCCAATTTTCAGCTATTTTAGAGCTCAGCGTAAAATTAAAGATCTCCTTTTCTATTAATCATAGAACATTCAAATAAAAACCAATCTCTTCAGAAAGATCTGAACTTTAATAAAAGTCCATAAACATACACTAAAAAACATTTTTTAAAGTCCATATCATTCTTCAAATTTCAAAGTTAAAATTTAACAAAAATGGATTTTTGAACATTTTTTTATACAAGAAGGCAAACACTTTTGAGCTCATTAATTTTTTCATTGATAGGTATTGTTATGTGTTTTAAAATAACAAAGTTACAAGCTATGGACTTTCATGGTTCTTTAAGTAAAAAGTTTCAAAAATCGAAAATTTTCAAAATTTCACAAGTTTGGAGCTCAATATCTCTGTTGGGCATGAAAATAAAAATTTGAAATTTGGCACAGATTTAGTACTTAGTGAGAGGATTGACCTGTAAAAATTTTATTTTGTGGACTCAACTACTTTAGAAAATACGACTGGATCAAAAAGTACTAAAACTAGCATGAAATCAGCAATTTCTCGAAATATGTAGTATTCTTTCCAGTTAGTTTTTTGTCCTTACATTGTAAAAATAAATGTACTACCACTGGCTATCACAGCCCTGGACATAATCTTACCTTTAATTTTATGATTGTTGAGCATTTAAAAGCTGTGAAATCTCATCACACAATGCTCATGTACCTAGTTCAATCAATCAATCAATCAATCAAAATATCTTTATTTATATAAGTTTATACAGCGTATAACATAAATAGTGTCAATGAATCTTATGACTAGCTTAAAATTAGAAGAAAAACAAAATTAGAACACAATAAATCTGCTTGAATAGCCTGTTACATCACAACTGAAAAAATCATTATGACTATGAAAAATGTCAGAAAAATTCTAAAATTAGAAGCCCCGTTCAAAAAATTCATCCAGACTGTAGTATGGATTTTCTGTTAAGTACTTCTTAAGTTTATTGAAAAAGGATTTATTATTTTTATTTGCAATTAGTTCCCCAGGTAAGTTTGTGAAAAATTTTAACCCCATGTAAGATGTTTTATTTTTGTACAACTCTAATCTATGGCGTTCTACTGAAAAGTGGTTTCTGGTGTTGTAGGAATGAGATTTATCTTGAAATATCTGAATCTGATTATTTTTTATGAATTTAATAGTTTCAAGGATGTAAACGTTATATATGGTTAATATGCCTAATTCAGTAAAAGATTTCCTAACAGATTCCCTTTTTGTCAGGTTCAGCATTATTCTAATCGACTTCTTTTGTATACGAAGGATTTTTTTAAGATTTTTGGATGCTGTGGATCCGTATAAGCTGATTCCAAAAGTTATATGCGAATGAATTAAAGCAAAATAAATATTTTTTAAAGTATCTAAGTTACAAATTTTTGACATTTGTCTAAGTGCATATAGACCAGAAGATGATTTTTTAATGATATTTTGTATATGTTGATTCCATGTTAAATGTTTGTCAATATGCAGTCCCAAAAATTTTATTGTCTCTGTTTCTTCAATTTCGTTGCCATTTAATTCAATTTTTGGTGTGAGTTTTTTCCTAGACTGTTTGGTGGAGAATGTAATAAATTTGGATTTTTCAGTGTTTAAAAGAAGGCAACGGCTATCGAAAAATTGTTTGATTTGCAGAAGACTAATGAAAGCTGAAAGTTCTAGTGTTTCATTATCTTTGCCTGAAATTACTAAATTTGTGTCATCTGCATACAGAGTTACTGTGCATTTATCTTCTTCAAAAATGTTTGGGAGTCCTTTCAAGTAGCATAAGAAAAGAAGAGGCCCTAAGATGGAACCTTGAGGAACCCCATATTTGACTAGTTTTAGCGTTGAATTAATTTGTTGGGTGTTGTTATCATTTACGTGTAAAATTTGAACGTATTGCTTTCTTCCAGAAAGGTACGATTTAAACCAGCTCAATTCTAAACCTTTTATGTTGAAATTCTCCAATGTTTTAATTAAAATATTGTGTGACACTCTGTCAAATGCTCGACTTAGATCAAGAAAAATTCCTACAGGATTCCCCCCCCATCTATTTTGTTAATAATCCTTTCAATGAATTCAACACCAGCTGTAATAATTGACTTGTTGGAACGAAACCCGTGTTGTTGCTTATCTAAAAGATCGTTGAGTTCTAAAAAATTTGATAATTGTAAATAAACTACTTTTTCATATATTTTGGAAAATGTTGGTAGAATTGAAACTGGTCTGTAGCACTGAACATCCTGTACATTCCCTTTTTTAAAGACTGGTACTACTTTTGCAATTTTCAATTCATCTGGGAAAATCCCAGATATTAGAGATGAGTTAATTAAATGTACAATAGGTTGCAATATAATGTCTTTGACTTTTTTTACGATTGAAACTGGTACATTGTCTATACCAGAAGTATTTTTGCTTTGAAAGGAGGAAATTATTTTATTTACCTCTTCGATATCGACAGGTTTAAAACGAAATTTCATTGATGAAAATAAAGGGTTCTCATTGTTTCCCACATCACTTGAAACCACATCGGAATTTACAAAATCTCCAATATCCAAGAAATAATTGTTAAATAACTCTCCCACCTGTAACGGATCTTCAATAGTGTTATTGTTGGAATTTAAGATTAAATTGTTAGAATTAGAAAACCTTTTGTTACCCACTTCATTGTTGATAAGATTCCAAGTTGTTCTTACCTTATTTTTTGATTTAGAAATCTTTTTATCAAAATAATCTCTTTTTTTTATCTAAAATTAACTCTTTCAATGTTTTTTTGTTTTTCTTAATAGTTTCTTTGACGATCTTATACTTTTTTATTCTATTTAATTTACTAAGTTGAATGATTTCCTTTCTTTTAATTTTTATCTCCTCTGTTTCCCACTTCTTAGATTGCTGACGTTTTACTGTTAATTTAGTTGAAGGAAAATTGATTTCAAAATGGAATTGAAATATAGAATTAAAAGTTTCAAATTTTTTATGCACAGGAGCTTGATAAACTTGTATCCAGGATTCTTTTGAGAGACATCTAATAAAAGAGTCGATATTTTGTTCATCAAATTTTCTACATGTTTTTATAATTTTATTGTTTTTGCGAGAATGTGAACTTTCAATTTTTATTTTTATTAGTTGTGCATCATGATCAGAGATCTCAGTAATCAAGCCCTCAACCTTAAAGATATTTTTATTTATATTTGTTATACAGTTATCTATGGCAGATTCTGAGGTCTCCGTTATCCTGGTGGGAAAGTTAACCAGATAACACAACTTATGCATATCAAGAACATTAACAAATTCATTGTATGATTTGTCACGTTTTAAAACATCGATGTTAATATCCCCTACTACCACCAAATTATTATACCTTTTCAGCAATATATCTAAAGTAAGTTCTAACTTATTTCTAAATTGTTCCTCAAAACTTTTTATGGGGCTTCTGTAAACACAAGCTAACAAAAATTCAAAATTGTTAAAATTAATCTTAGTTGTACAAATTTCAAAAATTTTATCGACTATGATATCATTCAATGCAGGGATCACAATTTTTTTAAAGGTTATATTTTTCTTTGCTAATATGATTACACCACCACCGATACAATTTTGCCTAGAGTAGTGGGAAGTTGCGCCGTTGCTGTATGGTTACAGTAGTACAAGTAGCTTCCTTAGTACATTACCTAACGTTCAAATCAAATGTAACATGCTTCATCTATCTTGCTTAGTTTGATTGAAATTCTTGGCCCAGATGGTTAAAAAAAGTCATTTTGCTCTTTGATTTATTGATTTTTTTTATTCCGATCCACCATTGTCTGTCATAACATAGGCGGCAAAACCAATTAGCAATGTACTCTTCCTCTAAATGGAATGGAACTATCCTATCCTCGAATTATTTATTCTAATATTCTATTTATTAAACGTATTAAGAATTGAAAGTAAAACTCATTTTTATTGATAATCTGTAATGGAATAGATAATGTAAACAAACATTTTAATTAATTATTTAACAGCTGATTCATATTTTAAAACATAGAAGATTGAAAATATCAAGATATAACAGGGACTATTTTATGTTATCACCTCTGAAAATTTTTTACATTTTGATCTTCTGTAACATTGAATTTTGTTTTCGGTAACAGCAATGAATACATAAACGTTAAGAAGGTCACATCTTATGGACGAAATGGTCAGGAAAGTTTCGGTCGACGTAGTTGCGCACTCCACCATGAGAGCGCGCACGAGACAATAACAAGTTTAGTCAGTTTACATTTTAACTTCGTTGCAGATGGTCACCAGCTAAGATCCTCTCTCACCCTTACACACGCACACTCACTACTCATGCATAACCTAGAATTACTCTATCAGCTGTAATATTTCAATCATACCTTTATCTGAACATAATTGCATTACATTTAAAATGTTAGAACTTTTAGGTTATTCATAAGGTGTAGAGTACATTAGGTATTGATACCGTAATATTACAAAATATTTTGAAAGTATGTAAAAACTAAATAACATATTGAATAATAATATTTTTAACTCAGCCCGACTGAAGTCGGCGATCTAAGTTCAACAAATTTAGGCTGCTATAATAAATGATGAACTATTTTTATGTGTACGGAAATGAATGGACGACATGCAGTTTTAACCATGCGATCGCCATGAAAGGCTCTTATATCTTTAAAAATGCAATTATGTCAGTCATGACATTTAAGTAACTAATGAAAAATATTAAATACAATAATCTACAACAATCTTTCCTTATTAATTAAAACACTTTAATTAACTTTTAAAATAACGTAAAAACAAGACGTAATTTTCTTTGCAATCTCTTAACTCAGTCTGCTTGTTGATATTTACTATAATTACACGTGTTGCACACTCCTTAACTTTTTGTTTAGTTTTTCTTCATTGTCTTTCATGCTTTGTCGTCGCTTCGAGATATATTTCACCGGAAAGCGAAAAAATGACAGAATCTTCCATCCCGAGATCTGTTATCGCAATTAATATACGAGCACTTTCTTCCGCCGCTTGCTGTTGTGCTCATTTTGAATCCATTAAAATAAACGAATTTGAAAATAGGGGGATACCATTACGACTTTAATCATTTGTAAAATATAGTTTATTTTGAAAACATATGATTAAATAAAACATGTGATTATCAAATATCTCCATTAGAATATAGTTAAAATTTTTAAAAGCTTATAGGACAAAGCCCTAAAAATAATAGGATTTAATAATCCAAAATAACGATTCCCCTTGAAAAAAGCTTTCCAATGACACCAAATAAGCTAGGTAACCTATGTTTTAAGGGGTGTTTTAACGTTGAAATACTAAATAAGCAGGCCCGGATTAACACTCTTTGACGCCCTAGGCCAAAGGTCACAATTACGCCCCCCCCCCCCCCCAGAAAAAATCCAGAATTATGGGATTGTTTGGATTCTAATTACTTTGGCTGTTGTATAAAACTTCAGAACTATTTAACAAATGTGATTATCATCATTTTCGTCACAATACGTGAACGTAATCCTTTTTGCAACATTTAATGTACCTAATGCTGCCTCGCGGCCGCGGCCATAGCGCTAAACGAGTTTTACGGATGCAGAGGTTTACTAGAATCGTGTTTTAAAATTAACTCATTAAGATAGAGATTTACTCTTAATTTTTTCTTAAAGTAGAAAGAAGGATCTTGTCTGCTCTGTTAAAAAAAATTTTAACGAAATTTCTAATTTCAGCTATAAGTGTCTAAAATCATATGTTTCCTCGATGACCTAAAGCTAAAACTATAAGGTGTCATATTAAAGAAGAATAACGGTGCTAAATTTCCTTTCTTACACTTTGATAATCTCACTTTGGTAGTTTCATCAAAACTAATGGAAAACTTCAGTTAATAATAAAAAATAGAAATTTTATTTAAAAATTCTAAAAACAGAGCCAACAAGATCAGGCTTTTTTACTTTTAGAAAAAGTTAAGACTCAATCTCTATCATAATTAGTTAATTTTAAAAATTGATTCCCGTTAACCTCTGCAGCCATCAAACTCGCCTACCGCTACGGCCACGAGGCGGCATTCGGTAACGTCGTTCGTACTCAGGTAGACCGGAGCCTTAAGATATGAAATCAAATATTATATAATTGTAATACAGAAATAAACTAAAATCCAGGGTCAAGGCAAACCTTAAGAGGCACAGGCCAAAAAGGCAAAGGGGCGCTGTTTACCCTCGATTAGAGGAATGTTTACCGCTGGTCGGGGCCCTCTTTACCGCTGATCAAGGGCGCTATTTACGCGTATTGGGGGCTCTCTTTACAGTCGATCAGGGACACTCTTTACCACCTGTCGAGGGCGTGATTTAACTCGGATCAAGTGTGCTATTTACCGTATATTAGAGGGCGATGTTTACCGCCAGTCGGAGGTTATGCTCTTGACCGCTAATCAGGTAAACTCTTTACGGCATATCAATTGCGCTCTTCCCCGCCACGAAGGAGCCCCCAGGGTCCCGGCACCTTAGAAGGTCATCTAGTTCACCTAAATAGATCTTTCTTCTTTCTCTTTAGCCGAATATTCTATTTACTCTTGTTAGTAAAAAAATTAATTTATTTATTTTTTGAAAAAAAAAACAGAATTTAAATATATTTGCGGTTAGTTTATTTATTTATTTTTTATTTCTAAAACTTAGTATGAAAAGGCCCGTTTGACGCCCCCCCCCTGGCTGACGCCCTAGGCCATGGCCTAGGTTGGCCTAGTGGATAATCCGGGCCTGTAAATAAGAAATTTAATACCTCCCTCTCTCTCGCACTATGTTTACGTTCCGCTGGCGCTATCTCTATTTGGAGTGCTCAAGCTCAGTTGACAGCGCTCCCAGTGGCAAAATTTGTCTGCCAATTTTTAACATGGGATGTGACCTTCTTAACGTTTATGTATTCATTGGTAACAGGCACATATCAATGAAAGGATCGGGTCCTGGGAATTTTAATGAATTCTTTGGACCAAAGTTGCAATTTTTTCATTTTAATTTACTTCTTCAGTGTCTACATACAAGTACTGTGTGCCATTTATACTTTTTGAAGAAAATTTCAAACATATTTTTAGCATTTAAAATTTGGTTGTTAGTTTCGATTGTTCCCCCGAGACCCGGTCCATTTGTTGATTTGTGCTTGTAGCCTACCTACAAACAAAATTCACTGTTACAGAAAATTTCACTGTAATCTTAAAAATTTACATTAATGATAAACATAACAAAATTAGAGGAAGAGTACATCGTCGCCTGTGTTATAAACACACAATGGTGGATTGGAAAAATTAAATAGATAAACAAAGATCAAAATTACTTTAAATTCATTTTTTAACATCTGGGCCAAGAAATTCATTCAAATTAAGCAAGAGAGATGAAGAATGGGTCCCTTCAGCTATGTACTGAGTAGAGGTCTGCGGGTAGTGATTTTTCAAGTCGGGTCGGTTTTGGGTCGGGTAGTAGATTAACATCAATTTTCGGGTCGGGTCGGGTTTGAACATTATAAGTTAAAGAAAAATTTGGGTCGGTTTCGGGTTCGGGTGTGTGAGTTAAAAAAATCTCGGGTCGGGTTCGGGTAGCCTATTGAGCTGTGACGTTTTGCCCAACATGTGTGATGTCACGTCTCATTTGTTATAGTGTTGTTTTTTTTTCTGGCCAGTGTTTTCTGTATGCTGTCATTCTGGAATATTCGGTGTTGTTTTTCTTCTTTTCACCAGCTGTGACGCAACGTCCTGAAAAAGATCATAGGTGCCGTGGTGAACTGTCACCGCAAGACGTACAAATTTTCTCGGCGTTTCAAAAGAAACGACACCAATTCAGATATTTTTTTACCCAGTGATTTTTGTGCTGTAATGCGGTGATTTAAACCGCCCAACGCATCATTTTGGGGTCCAGCTGGGGACTTGGTCCCACCGACAATGCCATGCAGATGATGGTTCCGGCCTGGTCCGTCCGCCTGCCCACCTAGGGGACATACATGGCCTTGGTCCCCACTTGCCGGAGCTGCAGGCCGACGCTCTTCTTTCCAGTGCCATGACGCCATAAATGAACTACTGTGATATGCCACTCCGCCAATGAACTGTGATATTTTGTTATTTATGTGTGACAGTATTTGTTTGTTTATTTATTTGTAGTCTCTATGTTAGGTTAGTATCCCATTAGGAGCCCGCCCTGCGCCACAGGTCTCCGGGTGGAATTAATTTTTTGTCAACCTCAAAATTCGGCACGCCAATTCTTTTGTGTATTTTGTGTTTGTAATTTGTTATGTATATTTATTGAAATTTATTTGTTGTTATTTATTTATTTATTTAATTTATCAATGCCAATTTTAAGGTTAAAGTTTCAGAAGGGGGAATTTTTTTTAATTACCGTTGTTTTTGAATTTTGAATATCGATATTCTGGTTGGCCAACCTTGGTGACATTGACTTCTGGTAAAAATCTTTTGTTATCAAATTTATCACTGTGGACCTTGGATGTTCCCGATTTTCCACTGTTTTTGCTGTTGTTAATTTTGCTGTTAACTTTGGGTAAAATTAAATTGCTGGTTCCACAAGTTTTTTTTTTTTGTTCTGAACTCCTGAGAGCGTTGGTGAGCCCCTCCGGTGGAGCGCCTTGGGCAAGCACGTTTCCAAAGGTCGGGTGCGCTTCCGCGGGGGTGCGGTTCAGATGGTAGCAGAGCGTGGTTGGTTCTGAAGTGTAGTCTCGGAGGAGTTGTGTTAGTTTGGTGTGTGTGAGTGTATGTATGTGTGTGTGCGTGGTTCTTCATTTTGGTGGAGTGTGTGTGTGGCGAGTGGGATAGCGTCTTCTGTTGGACCCCGGAATGGTTGCGTAGGAATTTTCGCCCAGACACCTTAGGAGGTTAAGGATTTTGTGCAATTGTGTTGTGTTGCTGTGTTTTTGTGTGGCCGCATGGCTGGGGGCAGCATGTTGGTCTCCCACCGCTTCTTGGAGTTCCCCACTTCGGTGATCATGGACCTCCTCATCTCATGTAAGCCTTACCGCGGAAATCTTTAAGTAGCTCGGAAGTCTGTGCGGGAAGTGTGCAGGGCCAGGAAGCCTGATCTCCTTTCTGTCCCCTTCACTCTGTTCTGGTTTTTACCTGTTTCTCTTTTTGCAGGCCTGCACAAAACTTTGGGTGAGTAGTCCCCTGGTTTTGGGAAAACTTGACGCCCCCGCTTTCAGACTGTCCTGAGCGTTCCTGGTGTGAGTGTTCTTCTAGTTTTGGGGAGAGGTTGTTTGCCTTTTGTTTTGCCGGGTGGTTCCCTTTTTGGAGGGGGAGGTTGAGCCGTGACGTTTTGCCCAACATGTGTGATGTCACGTCTCATTTGTTATAGTGTTGTTTTTTTTTTTTCTGGCCAGTGTTTTCTGTATGCTGTCATTCTGGAATATTCGGTGTTGTTTTTCTTCTTTTCACCAGCTGTGACGCAACGTCCTGAAAAAGATCATAGGTGCCGTGGTGAACTGTCACCGCAAGACGTACAAATTTTCTCGGCGTTTCAAAAGAAACGACACCAATTCAGATATTTTTTTACCCAGTGATTTTTGTGCTGTAATGCGGTGATTTAAACCGCCCAACGCATCATTTTGGGGTCCAGCTGGGGACTTGGTCCCACCGACAATGCCATGCAGATGATGGTTCCGGCCTGGTCCGTCCGCCTGCCCACCTAGGGGACATACATGGCCTTGGTCCCCACTTGCCGGAGCTGCAGGCCGACGCTCTTCTTTCCAGTGCCATGACGCCATAAATGAACTACTGTGATATGCCACTCCGCCAATGAACTGTGATATTTTGTTATTTATGTGTGACAATATTTGTTTGTTTATTTATTTGTAGTCTCTATGTTAGGTTAGTATCCCATTAGGAGCCCGCCCTGCGCCACAGGTCTCCGGGTGGAATTAATTTTTTGTCAACCTCAAAATTCGGCACGCCAATTCTTTTGTGTATTTTGTGTTTGTAATTTGTTATGTATATTTATTGAAATTTATTTGTTGTTATTTATTTATTTAATTTATCAATGCCAATTTTAAGGTTAAAGTTTCAGAAGGGGGAATTTTTTTTAATTACCGTTGTTTTTGAATTTTGAATATCGATATTCTGGTTGGCCAACCTTGGTGACATTGACTTCTGGTAAAAATCTTTTGTTATCAAATTTATCACTGTGGACCTTGGATGTTCCCGATTTTCCACTGTTTTTGCTGTTGTTAATTTTGCTGTTAACTTTGGGTAAAATTAAATTGCTGGTTCCACAAGTTTTTTTTTTTTGTTCTGAACTCCTGAGAGCGTTGGTGAGCCCCTCCCGTGGAGCGCCTTGGGCAAGCACGTTTCCAAAGGTCGGGTGCGCTTCCGCGGGGGTGCGGTTCACTATGTATGTTAAAAAAAAACTCGGGTCGGGCTCTGGTATTGTAAGTTGAATAAAACTTCGGGTCGGCTTCACTATTATTTGTAAAATAAATGTCTAGGCCTAAGTTATTTCATTTTAAAATAATTGTTGATGTGCCTACTAAGCTTAAGTATAGTATTAATAAATACAAGGCAAAAACCTTCCACCTACTAAGTTAGGCCTAGGCCTAACAAAAGTTAAAAAACTATAATGTATTTTATTTTAGTATAAAAAGTTAAAAAATTCTCCCGAGCCAATAACCTATCAAGCTAAGGGTTCCTTTAGTCCTAAGTTACTTTACCCAATGTTAACTTTTTCAACAAACATGACAAATATACAAATGATATTGTACACTGTTGAAACTAAACAAAAACCACTTTTATAACTGTCAAAATACCCTAGATGCGAATTATCATACTGTAGGGTAGCCTATTTTTCTGTAGGCCTAATAATACACAAAGTTATTTTATTATGAAAAGATTATGTGATTATACTCAAACTTGGCCTTTCAATCAATATTGCCATATCCTATTTTCAAAACAGACTTAAAATAATTGCATTTTATTTCTGTTAGATTACTTTCCGCAAATTTGTTTCTTTGCTTGAGTGATTCCAAATAGCAGATGAATGCCCATCCACGACATTTTACACCTCCCAAATCTTTGGTTTCACTAGTAGAACTGTTAGTGGATACACGGACATTAGAATTCTCTCAATTCCGTGGCTTTTTAATATTTATTTTTCATATCAGAAAAAAAATTCAACATCACTCAAGTAACACAAATGTGAATTGAACAAACAAGAACGAGAGGAAAACCATCTATCAAATCATCAATACAGACGACGGATCGCGCCATACCATACAACAAACATGGAGTACCGTTACTATAAAACTACATAGAGCATGAAGAAATCTGTCTATGAAGTATCTAACCATTGACTATGGATATCCAACTGTTACATTATCCAAGAAATTGTTTTCATTGGTTCTCAAGAAATCTTAAATGTTTTGACAATTTGCAAGATGGAATGAGAAATAATTCTGCAATAAAACCAATTATACCGAATAGTACTATATTGATTATATTTCGTAAAAATATATACACTGATGAATTTTGTATTGTAAAAATAATGTAAACACTAATCTGTAGAGATTATTTACTTTTGATTTTGCTCTTGCTATTTACCGGTTATCGTGTAAATAGTACCATTGACTTTACAAACAAAGACTTTGTATGTAAAGTCAATGATAGTACCAATGCCACTGCTACCTTGATTTCGGTTTGTACAGTTGGTGACGGTATTGGCTACGCCACAGTCTAAGATTGTGAGTCAGTCACAACGACGACACTGAGCAGTTCCTTTAGGTTAGAGTGAGAAAAGTATGCTAGCGCTGCTGGTGTCTAGGCTTGCAAAAAATGATTTAATGCTGTTTAAACTATTTTTTGGGCATAAAATAGTACTGTACTAAAGGAATAAAAATGTTCCTACGTCAAATACGATCTTTCATGATCAAAATGTTATTTGTTTTAAATTGAACATGAAGTATGGCGTACCAAATTATCAACAAAACAAAATTGCTTACATTTCTAGGCACCAGAGACCGCTAGCTTCTTTCAGAAGCCACATTTTCATGTGCGAGTGTCGCGAATAGTAAGCTAAGGTATTTCCAGTTCATCCACATCCACCTCAGTAATAATGACTGGCAGTTATGACCACTAGTCTAAAATAGTGTGTGGAACGATGCCCATTTATTCCGTGGCCCATTTATTCCGTGAACGTTGTAATTCACAAATTTTGGCTGTAAAATAGTTTTAAAAACCCGGGTTTGCTTTTAATGTCCTGTCGGGTACCTACAACCCGATTTAATTCCGGCATTAGGTACCCGCCCGACCCGGCTTAAAATAAAAGCCCGCCCGAATAAAGACCGAGATGTGTCAAACCCGCCCGACCACTCGGGTTCACGCTAATACCCGGAGTTACCCGAATTTTCGGGTACCCGCAGACCTCTAGTACTGAGGAAACTCACGCAACTTGAACTAACCGTACAGCAACAGGGTGCAAGTAGGTACACGAGCATTGCGTGATGAGATTTCACAGCTTTTAAATGCTCAACAATTAATTATAAAATTACAGGTAAGATTATGTCCAGGGCTGAGATAGCCAGAGGTAGTAAATTTATTTTTACAATGTAAGGGCAAAAAACTAACTGAAAAGAATACAACATATGACGCGAAATTGCCGATTTCATGCTAGTTTTTATTAAAGTTCAGATCTTTCTGAAGAGATTGGTTTTTATTTGAATGTTCTATGATTAATAGAAAAGGAGATATTTAATTTTACACTGAGCTCTAAAATAGCTTAAAATCGGCGTTTCTTCAACAAAAAAATGGCCGCCAATGGTTAAATAAAAATATTTAAAATAAACTGATTGCATTTTTTAACTTCCAGTGTATTGTACTTTCAATGATATAAATATAAAAAATAAATAAAATGTTGAAGCAACCAAATTATTTTTTTCTGGACCACTTGATATGGATTGACCCCTGCGGAAAGCCTTCACTAGCGATAAAACCTCGTTAAATAGCGTAAAACAGCGTTTCCCAACCGGTGGGTCGGGACCCACTAGTGGGTCGCGGACAGATTTTAGGTGGGTCGCAGTAGAATCATACCCTTCGCGCTCAGACACCGTGTGTACAGGAGCCGGGCACAATTCGGCTACGCGGCCTCAAAATTTCTAATTTTAATCCTGACACTGAATCACTAATTCAGTCAAAACAATGCCAAAAGTCACACTAGCCTTAGAGTAGAGACAAATGATTTGTAAAAATGAATAATCAATAAACTCTAAATTTGTTTATCACTAAGCTGTGTACATCTTTATTTACATTTCTATTTTATTTTATATGCTGCATTTTAATTTCATATGATGGACCACACGTATTTAAATATAAATTAATCATATATATTTAATATAAATGTAATTAATATACAGTAGGTATGTGTATAACCACTGGTAGGGGATGGGTCGCGGAAATAGATAAGTATCCGAAGGTGGGTCTCCAAACATAAAAGGTTGGGAACCACTGGCGTAAAATACCGATGGAACTTTAATAAAAATAATCAACAATTAAAACACAGGCAGGCGGCCGTAGTGAGACAGATCACTTTTAATAACGGTATATCCCATGTAATATCGACAATGGGGATCTCCTTTGTTTTGAGAAAATTACAAATTAAGTACTTTTAGACAAAATGTATTCAGATTTTACAATTTTTGGAACAGAAGTCCTTGACTGAACTTACTTCCACAACGATATGAATTAAGGCTTTATTTTTGATGTTCGTTATTCATTTTGTGTCAAATTGCTTACCTAGCATGCTTCGCAATGCCAACTTGAGAAATTTTTTGCCTATCAGGTAACTTCTCAATGGTAATTGGATTAAGTATGTTCTTTTGATCCTATGATTCTTTTAACCATGCCCATGTCAGAATGAGAAGAACAAACCAATTCCCAGGGCTATCGAGGAGCCCTGACAGAAATTACAACATCTCATCCCTTGGTAGAATAAATGACATATTAAATATTATTCTTTACCTTTAGACACCTACATGACAGGGTAATAATATATGATACGCATATTCTGGCGTTTCCAAGTTTTTCAATAATGTATAATAATTTTTTTTTATTTTATATAAATAACACTTAAAATCAGGTATTTAACAACATTTCTGATATTGACCTGTGGAGTCCGCCGTGTGCCCAGATCCTTGAGCCACTCCTCAGTGTTGCCGGCTGCGTTTTCAGCCAACAGATCATCCGCCTTTAGCATCTTCTTGCGTTCCCGGATCTTGCGCACCTACAAACAAACATCTCTGAATATGTGTTTACTTTTACAGAAAAATGAAGAAGATCTCTCATTGTGGACAAACAGCGTACAGCCTCAGCCAGCACACAAGGCACTTTTTTCAAAAATAGCCAAGAGATGATTTAGAAATCTGATATTTTTTACATACGGTATTGTAATTAAGCACAGTGCGGCAGTTAGAATACATTTGGTTCACTTAAATAACACAATCTAATGAAGACAAATTAACATTAATCAGTAAGTTTTTGACAGGGAGGTCCTGTTAACATAAAAGTACCAAATACAAACACCGAAGTACACTGATCAAATCAACCATTGGTTTCCACGTTACCTTCTTCTTGGGCTTCTTGAACTGTACCAGCTCCTGTTCCGTGTAGTAGTCGGATGCGAGCTGAGGCGCCGGCAGGCTCAGTGACTCCACCCGCTTGTTCACTTGCTGCAGACGACTCTTGATCTGCTGCTTGCGCTGCGACTCGTCCACTCCTGTACACAACATACATGTTCATCACACTGCACGGAATACAGCTGTTTTAAATGTCAGGCTTTTTGTTGAAAATAACCTTTTTTCCACTCTAGAGCACGAATATTGGCTGAAAATTTTTTCTCACGCTTGTATTTAGTTATGATTAGCTAGTAATTCTAGCATTAGTAACACTAAGAGAATATTGATGATAAATCACTTGTGAGTTGTTTATTAAAGATAAAACATGTAAATATTGTCGGTACTTTGCTTTTCCAAAAATTTCATTTACACTTATATTATCAAGATCAGATCCTAAACCTCTGTTATTAAAAAGTGCTCAACTGCTTTATAAAATAAGTTAACGACAGAAAAAAATGTAACCACTTATTTTAAATTTGTAAAAAAAAAAACTACTAATGTAGGGTCCAGCTAAATAGAGGGAGACAAGCTAAATGGAATATGGAGACTCATTAAATTCAACCAGGACTTCAGTCAGCAATCAATTGCTGCAACAACAATTAGTGATGATCTGCTAGTGATCAGATTGTGAAAATCCTGTTGCTACTGATGAAATCACCTTCAGTAAATACTTACTGTAACAAAGTCTAAATACTCAAGATGTTCTAAGAACAATTTTGTTGGATAGATCAATCATCAAAACATGTAATGTGTGATAAAGATACATTTTTAAAACTTTTTAAGTGGCTAGATTGCCTCTGACTCTCTAGTGATTGACTAAAGTTCTATGAACACAAAATATTTAATTTTTGATTTCCTCTAAAGGGACAACTTACCCAGAGTGAAACTAGTTTTCTTGTCTCCCTCTATTTCCTCATCGTACTTGCTCAGTACCGACCTCTCTTGTTCTTCCTCGTCATTGTAGACATCGTAACCAAACTGATGGGGCTTCTGCTTCCTCCTGTCTATGTTCTGAAGACACATAATGACAAAAATTACATCAAACATAGGTTTACATAGGTATGATAGCAAAAACAGTGACTATTGCCATGAAAGCAGTAGGGAAGAGTCTTTAGGACCTTTTAACATGGTTCAGGGTTTTAATTGGTTTCAATCCTGCTTTCGCAATGGTCTGTAAGGTATTAACGATTGAATAAAAATTAAAAAAAGAGATAGTCATGAGTTAGCGGAGGTAGGTGGAGTATTTTACATAGGTTTTTCAGCTGGAAAATGACATGTTAAAATTAGTAGGGTCAAAGATTGATTGACCCACCTATATTAAGCTTCCTATTAAGCTGGCACTGATTAAATTAAAAGCAAAACTTAATACTGCAGTACTTTGTTAAAATTTGTTTTAACAGTTTAAACATTATTAAACTACGATGGAGTAAACTGATACAAAACAGTGACAACCTAATGGAAATTAAATTAAAACAACACCTTTTCTATACTGGTGAATAGAAAAGGATAATTTCTATTCATATTTCATTTCCCCACGGCTCACAAGAACAACCGCATACTTTGAACTGAACTAGCCTTCAAACTAAGATATTACCTTTTTGTATCGCTCCTCATCCAGTAGGTTAACGTTAACTAACGCATCATCTTCTTCATCCAACACTCCTTTGTCTTTTAGTGTAAGGATCACTTCTTTTCCTTCCATAAATCCATCCTGTGGACAGCAAAAGTTAGTCATTATCTATTTATCTGACAATGTGCGAAGCAAATATTATTTCAGAGGGTTAGCCTTATTTAAGAAGCCAAGGCTATCTTGCAGACTTTGAAACATCAATGACTACACTACCTAGTCTTGGCCCATTTTCAACAAGATAATGGTATGGCGTTGGAGCTTAATGGTGATACTACAATTTTTAATATAATAAATTAATTGATGCTGTCATCAAAAGTGTCATTTTCATATTTAGCATTTTCCCATTGAGCAATGCAAAGGTTTTAATGGGATCCTCGCGTTTGGCCGAAAAGGCGTTTGGTACCCAGTTTGGGATTTTTAATGCGAAATTCCGTATGGGCCAATAGGAGCGCGAGCTGTTGACTGGTCGAACGCCATTGGTTAAGAGCTAAATACGCGAATATAATGTTGCTCAAAACTGGAAACATGGATCTCTGTTGCCAACCATCGTTCTTTCTAAAAAACAAATTACTCAACTAGTATTTTCTGTTCATGTTAATAAGCGAACTCGAAAACTGACATTTTTTAAGATATAGATATTTAATTAGCAATTACTATTTAAAATGTGTTATACTCTCATATTTTAGATTATCAGTATTACTTTAGTTTTTATAGAATGTCAGGTTACTCCGTAAAGTAAATTAACTTAAATTATAAAGAAAAGAGATTTTTGTATGATTTAAGTTTGTATTTGGGAAATTAATTAGAAATAATATAGATTTCTGATACGACGTGAAGTAGGCGTACGATTAAGAGTTATGTATTATTAATATTTTATCCGTTGAAATTATTATGTTACTTTTTCAGTACTATTTTAAATGACATATTTGGTAAGGCGTTTGGTACCCAGTTTGGAATTTTTAATGCGAAATTCCGTATGAGCCGTAAATTTGTTAAGAGTTATGTATTATTAATATTACTAAAAAAATAGTACTAAAAGTTAATAGTACTAAAAAAATTATTAGCCTACGTGTATCTTTCAAATACACAACTGAAACAATTAAGACTAAGACTACGACTAATAATATTGGTGTAATTAAACTAACAAATAAAACTCATAGGAGTAAAACATCAATAAACAAATTATTTATTTGTATGTTTTGTAACAAAATTCAGTTTAAAGCTGAGTAAAATGGCTTAAATTAACGCAATTGACGTATTTCTGTGAGTAACTAAAATAAAAACTCCAGTTAAATTAACTACTGTACCTAATTTAAATTTAATACATATCCATATGTGTTGAAATATCAATAACGTATGCAATAATAATAATAATCGTTAAGATTAATTAAACATTGCATTGAGTTATTTCGTGTTTTGTCACTGTTGTTTAACGTTGGCACACCTGGCCAGGAAACATACGGGCTGTAGTCTCGACTGGGGGGGTAAATTGCTACTCGCCTCTGATTGGTTGGGCGTGTGCTAGAGGCTAATGGGTACCAAACGCCTTTTCGGCCAAATGGCTTGCCTCCGTTTTAATATTTATAATTATTAGGTTATTTTGGATTTTAGATAGTCTGGCCACTGATTATTGCTGATAATCGGAACTTTACTGTTCTTAGAGAAATTTAAAATAAAATGCCTTCTTGGTGAATGTAGCCATCTATGATATTCGAAATATAAATGGACCTCAGTTGTAAACACAAACACATTGATTAGATCCAAGCCACATTGAAAAGATTCCTTCAAAATGTTGGCTTTTTCACACAAAATGCATGTAAAAATAAAAAAATAAATACATAAAACACTTTACTGTTGTAATTTTCCACCAACAGTGTTGTACCTTTGATGCATTGCAATGATTACAATGACTATGTGACTTAAGTGAGTCACTGATGAAATCTGTGGAATTCCTTGGCTTGTGGTGATTAATATAGAATGAGTGTAATGCCTGACCTAACCTAACCGCGGACTTACCACGTCATGTTCGACTCTGAGCCCTCTCAGGTCCTTGGCGCTGTAGGCGTCCTTCCGCGTAGATCTCATCTCCTCTTCCACCAATTCCCCCACTCCAAATACGGCATCCATGTCATCGAGCTCCTTCGCCTGAGAAACAAAGAGTTAAAATCAATTTTAAAATTTGTGCTATATAGTAACATCGACCACAATTCAAACAATCCTTTGTTTTCTAAATTTAATCCTCATTTTAAGAGAGTTATCTAAATTCTGAAGTCTTTAGCAATACTTAAGACTCAATGTGTTTTTATTAAATTTTTTTTATAGGATTTCATTCCTAAATACTGGGCAAAAAGGGAGAAAATAAAAGTTGATTTACCATATCTAGATAAAAACGTAAGTATAAGGTCATTGAGAATCAAGAATTTATTTTAAACAAAGACAAGTATGATGCATCTTTGTATAGTTGATATCACAATTTGTTAGGCTTATTGAGGCTAATTATCATCACAAATTATCAACTGTTCCTCCAAATAATCACAGTTATTGCTGTACCACTAAACAAGTTTCTGATGTAACAATCATGATAAACTTAAAGAAAGAAATATTTTAACAAATTAATATTTGTAAAAGTATGGTGACTTGTGAAGCTAAGTTACATACTGGCTAATTCTTGTGTCAGGATTATTGATTAGAAGTCCAATAACTTTGTTTAATAAACCCGTTAGTCCAAGAAATAGCTAGGTTTGTACAGTAGACCATTTAAACCAACCTTCAAAGAG
Organism: Neoaliturus tenellus; assembly: GCA_030545055.2. Taxonomy (NCBI): domain Eukaryota; kingdom Metazoa; phylum Arthropoda; class Insecta; order Hemiptera; family Cicadellidae; genus Neoaliturus; species Neoaliturus tenellus. The sequence goes on along the minus strand of CM061537.1, from coordinate 19,995,896 downwards.
ACCGAGCCTATGTAGGAAAACCCTAAAGGTCAGTTAAAATGGACCACTAAATAAAGAAATAAAGTGTGTGAATATAAATGTATTATTCTACTATGTATTAGAATTTCTATTATGTATGTGTAGGGGTGTGTGTGTTCGAGTATCAAGTATTTTTCAAGACAGTTTTGTACTACTTGACTCAATGTTTTCTAGCTAATTATTAAGTGAAAATTATAAACAGATTTGTACATTACAAATAAATGTAACCATCTAAGTTTCAAACAGAGTGCACCCACTTTCTTCTCTGCCTTTAGCCGCTCCTCTGTGATCCGTCGGTTTTTCTCCACCCACGCGGCTGCACTCTCGTCATCGCTGTCGTCTGCTAAACGTTTCACTTTGGCCAACTTTGACTCTAGTGCTCGCTTCTCCTTACGTTCCGCTAGCTTGGCTTTAATTTTCTCCGTTCGATGCTTGTCAGTTATATTGGCTGCAAATAAAGAAAAGTGTAAGAGTAAAGGATTAGGTGTTGAAGGTTAGTTAAAAATAACATAGTTGGTTTTCAGCTCAGCTTATGAGATGGAATTTATTAGCAATATCTAGATTAAAATATTATGAAAGTGAAGTTTGAATGACCTCACTCAAATCGATGAATCAATGGCACATGGTACATAGCTTTTTTTCTTTAAAACTCCTATTCCTTCCTGTTATGTAATCGGCTTAGTACAAAAGTGGCTAGACTTGAAACTTTTTAATGTGAATTACTTATTATTTGGCAAATTATTGCAGACATTTTTCATGACTGATTAGAAAAAAACAAAGTCACAAAGTTTTGAGATATGGAATTTGATCCCCTCTTCAGATGAAAGAAATACATTAGTGACTATGGCTATGGAATTCTCCTTGGGCTGGCTGATTAAAAAAATGATTTTTTTTCTATAAAATTCCATTTCATAACTTACCTTACAAACTAATATTGATTTATTTTTATTCCAAATGACATCTAGAAGATGATTACAACTTACTTGCTGGTTTGTGCACAAACTCGCCCATATCAGTGCCTCCTTCCACTGTCTTGACTTTTCCATCCTCGCCTTTGACTGGGCCTACCGGAGTCACCTGTTAGACAAGGATAAGTTACTGCAATACACTTGACAGAAAAAAATGTTGCATGCAGCATGTGCTACTATAGTGTAAAGAAGTGAATTTCTACAATAAATTGTTTTTTGGCCCTTCTGATGACTGGCTCTTCCTTTATAGGTCTTAAACAAGACTGGTCCTCCTTTACTGGTGTAAAATAAGACAATACGAAATTTCATTAAGTTAGATACATTTCACTGACACACTTTTTCATGCGTATTTTAAGGGCGAGTGTGATGGATCAGATGAAATGTAGCTTTGTTACTGTCAAATAGCAGCTTATTAATTTCTTAGGATCATTAATTTATAGCCCAATGACCAAAGGCAGCTGGATACAGTTTCTAACCATCAGAGCTTATAACTTTTCTCAGCATCATACCGGCGACCTTCAGATGCAAAGACAAGCTCTATAATCACCAAGCTACACAGCTAGGTTAAAAATATATCACTGTTTGTAGAACTGAAAAATCACAAAATATAAATTTTTGTTTAATTGAGATCATTATTAGAAAAAAAAATTATGTTCTTGATTAGGCCTACATATTTTGATTGGTTACTTATCAGAAACTATAACTGCTAATCAATAAGAGGGCTAAAAATCGTGCTTAAACTGTTAGCAGTAGTTTCAGGGCAGAGTGTTTCTACTTGTTGACAGGCCACAACTCAGAATTTAGACTTAAAAACACAAAATCAAAATCTTTGCCCAACAACTTGTCCTGTGGTCAAACAAACGTACCCTGTTGTTTGTGCCTTATTTGAAGTAACAAAGATAAAAAGGGCTTGATGATAAAAAGTATAAGATTTTGCCGATTTTGGCAATAGTGTAGTTTTAAAGTCTTAAAAATTGTTGAGTAAATAAATATAATTTATTCACTTTTTAAACATTTAGGCCTCAATACAGTGAGTGAAACCTGACAGAGTTGACCCCCCTCCCCCCAAAACCGCGATGGTTGCGGGTGACTCGTCACCTCTGTATAGCCCATCACACTCGACTGTATGCCTCGTAACTTCCTAACCTCTACTTGTGGCAGTTTTTCATGGTTTAATTGGTGATGTTATCTGAATTTACGGTTATTAGATGCCATTCCGTCATTATTGCGGCAGTTTTCTGCGATACTACTGTTGTTGACAGACGATGTCATCATTGTGTCATCAAGTAAATTGCAAGAGTATTATCAAATGTGAGAAACTCGTATCCACCAAACTCTGCAATGTTTAAGTTTACAATGAGACGAGAACATGAGCATCATGAGCTTCGATGGAGGTCCTAGGCTTGAATCTCAAACTGTGAGTAAAGCGTATAAATAGATCAAGTAGGGTACTTTGCTGATGAACCAACTGCTATCACTCACCTCCAGAGGTTTCAACCCGAGCTTGGCCCGCAGCTTGTTAGTCTCCTCGATGCTGAGGCTCTGGTCAGAAGATGAGGATATCCTCGGTGGGGAGGGTGGTCGGGGGGGCGGAGGGGGTGACCCCGATATGAGGGGGGGCGGGGGCGGCGTGGCCGGCCGCGAGATCTTGGGTGGGGGCGGTACCAAGATGACGTCATCATCTGAAACACACGGGATGAGAGATTTTACATATGCAAACCTTACAGGATTGGGTACAATAAGTCGAATCTTACCAAATCTAACATCGATGACACAAAATCCTTAGTATCTTGAATTATTTTCGATCCCCTTAGAAGAAACAGACTAAGTCAAATAAAAAAAAACCATAAACAAAGCAAAATAATTTTTAAATTATATTTTACCTCTGTAAGGCAAAGAGGTATGAATTTACACTTCAAACTCGAATTTCAGCTCTTAAAACATTAAATTTGAATTTACCAGGTAATACCTCTAAAAGTCGGACTAAGTCAATCTGTAGGCCTAAGTCAAAGAAAAATAGTCTAGTAACGTGAATTTTGGGTTAATAAATAGTAGGCTAATTTACCTTAACGTCTTCAATCCTGTAGTATTCTCAAAAGATTACTATAGTTTCGAGGTTTACTACCTCATTTTCAAACCTTCAATTATAAAAATATCATATCATTGCTGAACAACTTGTCTTCGTCATAAATTTACAGACATATCACAAAACACACACTTAAAAAACATTTTTTTAAAGTGTGTGTTTACTATAGTACCTCGAAACTATAGTAATCTTTTGAGAATACTACAGGATTGAAGACGTTAAGGTAAATTAGCCTACTATTTATTAGTCTAATCAATCCAGGAGGCATTAACATGAATAAATTTTGGGTTAGCGATGGTTGACTGTACAAATAATTCTCCCGCTAGAATCTTGGCTCAGCGTCCTGAAAGTTCCGTTAGGAGTATACACCGTCGCAGCAGTCCTTGATTAAAAAAGTCAGTTGGCTTTGGTATTTAATGTTATTAAATGAAAGAGATTATATGATTGATTCCTCACTAAAATAATATGGAAAATTTTTCTTATATTCTCTTAGTTTAATGAAAAGTCAGGGTATTTTATTTGGTCCATTTAAACACTGTTCATAGTGTACAACATTTTGTAAATATCATACACAATTGTAGGATTTTATTTTTATTTTTAAAGAGGTTGGCGGACCTCTTTTTGCTTTACTTTGCCCCGTCCACATAGACTATTGATCTGTGCGTGGATCGTATTAGACAAAGTAAGGGGGTGAGCCGCTGCAGTACAAGGTGAACGGTACTGATAAAAGTCACTGGCAGAACGCGGATTCAAACCCACGACATCACTGCCATGGTCCGATGGTCCAAAGTCCGGCGCGCTAACCACGCCACCGACTCACCCTTAATGATCATGTAAATTTGATAACTCTCCGTTGGGTGCACTACGCAGCTAACCTCTGGTAGCTAGTTTTTTATTTTTATTTTTATTTTTTTTTGTGTAAAAACAATAGTTTATGTCTAGGGAGGTTTGTAACTATCAGCAAATTGAATGTGTACAGGCATAGATAGCATTTTAGCAGTTGAAGCTAAAGCCGCCATGCCAGTAATGGATAGAAAGACAAAATCGTGATTTTAAGTGTTTTTTTAGCGAATTTCCCATAGGGAATAAGCTATTACCGTAGGTCTCATGGTAAGACCTAAGCCCGGGACCATGTTACTTTTTCGTTTTGAGGTGCCCAGAGACCAAAAATAATAGTCATTAAAATTTATATATATATATATATGTATATATATATATATATATATATATATATATATATATATGTATATATGTATATATATATGTGTCCCTAGACATGATAACTCTCGTAAAAGTGATCCGATCGACACCAAATTTGGTAGAGAGGTGTAATCCTACATTTATTCGGATGAGTTCGTAAACCAGACATATCGACCTACCGGAAGGGGTAGTTTTGGGGGGTTTTGTACCCCAAAAATGGGTTTTTTGCATTTTTCATATGTAATTTTTAAAAATTTTAAATTTATATTTTGACCATTGGATTTAGCTCAAAAAAACACACAATTTAGTATTTTGAAGCTTTGCTCTATCTCCATTGGTTACCGAGATATTTAAAAGTCTAAAGACAGTACATTGTATTTTGGGGCTCCAATGTTAATCTTATGTAGAATAAGGATGTGTTAATATTTCACTTGTTAACCAATATTTTTGGATGAAACTTGGTATTTACCTTTATTTAGTTAAGATAAATCCATTTATGATAAAGAAATCCTAGTTTTTATGCTTATCATGGCAGCAAACCTGCATACTCTTTTCCCATGTTAATCATATGGAGAATAGGCAAACTCCTTTAGCAATGGACAGATATTGAAGAAACGAAGTATAAGGCTTCATATGGTCGAAATATATTTATATTTTTAAGCTATAAACCTACTTTTAGTGTTCCCCATGGCAGCATACCTGCATACTCTTTCCCTATATTTTTTTCATAAGGAGAATAGACATTTACCTATTTCCCTATTTATGGGCATGTGATGATATTTGGTTTACAGGTTTATCTGGCCAAAATTAGTATTACTAATTTGGAAATTCGCTGAGTACGCAGGTCTGCTGCGACGGGGGGTATTTTATATCTGTGATCTACCTCTGTCCTATTTTTATAAGGTATGGATGCACAAAGTATAGTCATATTGCTTTTTATTTTTTATTAAACATAAAACTTTTCAATTACCCTTTATTCCAAATAATACACCATAAAATTTAAAATTTACACCAGTTCGTCGATAAAAATTCACTACATGTTTCGGGCTTGTAGGGCCTTTCCCATTAGATTAATACTAACCAATTTACTTTAGAAACAACTTCACGTCGAACTCTATCTAATGACAGCAAAATCGTTAAAATTGGTTGAAAAATTTAGGAGTAGTTCCTTGTACAAAAAAACCATGTCGCGTATTAAATATGTACTAGAGTGTACTTGTTGCTCAATATTGAGCAATTTAGTTTGGGTAACTTTTGTTGTTTACGCTTTTTAAACAGTTCGTTAACCAGTGCATCCTCCAAGATTTAAATCATAACCTCTTTGGTATGAATTGACAAATTCTCACTGGTGTAAATACTGTTTACTCATTACAGCTTTTAACATAAAAACTTTTTAAAATTCCTCATCAATAATGTTAGCTAAATGGGGGAATTTCGAACTTTAAGGGCTTCTAGGGCCCTTCCATTTAGATATATATTTGCCAATTTACTATAGAAACAACTTCTTGCCGAGCGCTATTCAATGACACTAAAATCATTAAAATTAGTTTAAAACTGTAGAAGGAGTTCCTTATTCAAAAAATTGTGTCGCATTAAATATGTATAGATAGATGAATTATTTTTCATTTGTGTACATGGGGGAATCATGCTTATTTCTACTACCCTGCTAAATAATTAAAATAAACTACGGAAAAAAAAACTTTTAGGAATAATCACAGTAACTGCTTATACAAAAAAATTATATGACAAAAATCCATTAAAATAAAAAGTATTTAAAAAATAAGTACAGTACACTCTCGTTCATCGGAACTAATGTGGCGGACGGCCGGTTCGGATGTCAAAAACTTCCGATGAAGCGGAGGCCGTCGTGAGTCATCATTTCCGCCCGTACGGTGACCTATCGTGATTGTATTCACTCTTGTTTTTAAGGCAACACTAGAGATTTTATGAAAATAAGGCACTCAAACTTTGAACATGGTAACAAATGAACCTATAGGAATAAAAACAACGCAGGAAATAAAGATCCAAAATCGTTATTCTTTTATTCATGTTTATATTATACTCATATTCCAGCAGTCAACTGACTTCCACGTAACACAGGTGCAGTCGCGACGCGAGACAGACTGAATGACAGTTTGGGAAGCGGTCGAAACGGATTTTCACTTCCTGCCCCCTTCCTCTTTCTATTTTTGTGCGAATACTCCACGGCCTTGTAAATCACATCGATGCGTACAGATTATGGAAAACGCCTGATGACGTTGGACGCAAAATGTGATACTTCACTGTTGTGCGGATAGAACGAATGGAAATTGAAGGCGCTAAAACGGAAAAATTATTTATTTTGTAAGAAAAATAAATTAATAATACTGTATCCAGATTTTCAGTTCCGATGAAGCGGAGTTCCGATGTCGCCGAGTCCGATGAACGAGAGTGTACTGTATTGCCTACGTATATAAGAAAAGTGAGATTTTTTATTATTATTGTTTTATTTATTTACTACGAGTGATTTCAGTTGTTTTCAAAACCATTACACGGTGGGATCAGACTCCTTGAATGTGCCAGTTCCTAATGCAAAAGTTTAAATTTCTTTTTTTATAGACACTTATGGGAGGAATGAGCTTACTCCTAGTATAAAATATGACAAGTGTAGTATTTTTGAACTCAAAAAATATTTTCTTTCAAATTATGTTTAAATAAATGTATGTTAGTGTTTCAAATTTCAGACGATGGTGAAATCTCAAAAACCAATAATGTCAAAATAGTTTTGACTAGGCCTCTATAATTAATTGAAATTGAAATGTAGGTAAAATTTCCTAGAAATTAGTTATTTTTCCTTTAAGGTTTTTACGTATCCTGAAAAACAACAAAGCTTTATAAAGAAAAATAGTTTTGAGTTAAAAACGGGTTTTGGAGCACATCCAACATAACTGATTGAATATCTTTCATTTTTACCCACCATTCAATCCAAGTCATACTTTTGCACTACCTTGACATTAAATCTTCTTCGTATCTCATGATGAATAATATAAAAAAAATGAACACACTATAGAGGGTGTTTAGCTTCGACTCTCTGAAACTTTTCCATATTGTTTAGCAAGCTAAAATAAACAAAAAAGTTGATATAAACATATGTCCTAAAATGCTTCGTTAACCCGCTAGCCGCCATTTTGTTTTTTACACTTAATAATTTTTATTTACATAATGGATAAATGGATTGGGTTCATATTTGGCATGGACCTTTACTACAACAATGGTTATTAAAAGAAAAAATATTATCTTTTTCCGTCACATATTTTCAAAATGGCGGCTATTTCAAATTTTTAACCTCAAATATCTCAAAAACGGTAAATTTTATCAAAACTTTACAAGACACAAAAAAGCTGTGAAATTTAATTATCTAACCAATAATACCAAGTTTGTGATGACCGGACAACAATTAATTAAGTTATTGAGATCTTTCTTCTAAATTAACCCAAATTTGCATGCATTATAATGGAAAATCAATGATTTTATACACAAAAATCTCATACGGAAAAAAATATATATTTTTAGCGAATTTCCCTATAGGGAATACGCTATTACGGTAGTAGCCATGGTAAGACCTAAGCCCGGGACCACTTTACTTTTTCATTTTGAGGTCCCCAGAAGCCAAAAACACCATTCGTTCATTTTCATATATATGTATATATATATCTATATATATATATATATCTATATATATATATATATATCTATATATATATGTGTCCGTGGTACTGATAACTTTTGAAGGGGACCTCCGATTTTGATGAAATTTGGTATGGAGGTGTAAGACCAGGTCTATTTTCATGAGTTCGCGAACCAGCATTGTCGGGTTATGGGAACGGGGTTTTATGGGGTTTCAAAGGGGTCAAAAATGGGTTTTTGGCATTTTTGGACCTTAATTTTTAAAATTCATCAATTTTAACTGAAACCATTTAAAAGAGCTTAAAAAAACAAACAATTTGGTATTTTGAATTTTTATCATAACATAACTGGTTACGGGGCAAATCCAAAAATGTGTTTTCCATGTTATTCTTATGGGAAATCAAGAAAACCCTCTATCTTGCTTATTTATTGACATAACTTAATCAAATTTCGTATGTACATTATCTATATAAGGTTTAACTTATACTTGCTTACAAAACCCATATGGCGGCAAACCTACATACTCACCCCCATGGGGTTTATGGGGAAAATAAAAAAATTGCCAGAGTTTGATACAATTTTGTGTTTACATTCACCAATTATTGATAAACTTAGATTTTCTAACAACACCCAATGGCAGAAAACCTAGATAATCGATCCTATGGTGTTTTATGGGGAAAGTAAATAATCTGAAATTCCATTGGAAATTCGCTGAGTACGCAGGTCTGCTGCGACGGGGGTATTTTCTTTTAATAACCATTGTTGTAGTAAAGGTCCATGCCAAATATGAACCGAATCCATTTATCCGTTACGGTATGTAAATAAAAGTTATTAAGTGTAAAAAACAAAATGGCGGCTAGTGGGTTAACGAAGCATTTTAGGACATATGTTTATATCAACTTTTTTGTTTATTTTGGCTTGCTAAACAACATGGAAAAGTTTCGGACAGTCGAAGCTGGACACCCTGTATAATGATGTTATACATTTGTTATTCAAACGGCTTTCTCCAACTTTAACACCTACAACAAAACATCAGTCACATTGACCAACTCAAAATTTTGCCCTATATTATTATATCAGCCCTGTATTGGTATTAGGCAGACCCGCTTGACCTTGAAGGCTGCCGCTCTTACTACCCTCCTCTAACTTGTATGGACTAGGCACTTTGTGTGAATATGGCCAGTCAAATAAATTATAGGTACCGTGTGATTCGCTACCGGGTTGCAGTGAAATGTATTGTGTTTTGCTGATTCTGTATGAACATAGGAGGATTTTAATAGTTGCCGCCCCCCCCCCCCCCCCAAAAAAAAGTTGAGAAGCATATGCTGCTGAAGTTTGTACCATGGTAAAACCTCGTTAACTCAACAATCCGGATTGCTTAAAACTTTAATATTACACAGCATATGGAATACAGAAAATAGGCCATTAGATGAAATTTTGATTCTATTGTGACCGCTTTTCTGCTATGCTATAAAACTGTTGTTTACAGCCTAAATTAATGTTAGATCGGTATTTTCTACCATTTGTTATCATGGCTTCGGTCGCCAGGATGTTTTTCTGGTATCAAGAATCAAAGAATTGAGAGTCAATATTATAAAAGACCCGACGAGAGTAAAGGCCTATATCGGCAGGTAACTCAAAGGGCAAAATCAACATATTGGAAATCCCATACATAACCTAATTGAACGAGGAGGGTTGGAATGATTATCACTCACCTATACTCTTTTTGTTTTGTGTTAGTATTTTACTTGTTAAAACAAATTAAAATAGAGCCTTTAATGAAATAAATTAATAGGCATTAATTAATTTTGCAATTTTAATAGTTTTCAGACTAGAAATATCTTTACAATTATAGAGAAACTTCAGGCTTATTTTACAGGTTATACAGTAGTTACACTCTCAAAGTATGTAACAAGGAAATTATTATTTTACTTATATTTGAATCAATCACGCGATAAAATGTCTAGGGACTGGAAGTTGTTTTTCAGTATGGTGTTTTACACTAAAACAAGTCTGGTGATATGCAGAAAAAAAACTGCATTAAACCAACGATGGAATGTTTAATACATGCAAAAAATTACATATTTGTATGAATCCAAGTCTTGTTTGGCCAGGTAAAAATTTTCATTTTTTGTTAAAGCCATTTCGCCACTCCCATGATAGTTTCTGACGTGTAGCCCTCTACAAAAATAAAAACGAATCTACCAAAATGGAGGCAGCTTTTATGCGCTACGATCGTCATTTGCCGATGAAAATGACATGTATCATTTCCTGGGAAAATAACTTATAATAATAATAACGAGTCGTTGCTAGTCAATACTCGACAAATACAGCTCTGTCTGAGCGCTAGGCAGATGGCGTGAAACGTGTATAAAATGAAAATAAAATACAATCACATAATTAAATAAACTAATTGTCGCTACCTAATACTCTGAATGAAAACTGCATGTTAGTAAACACCATCCCATTTCGTCAGTCATCGTTGTTTTTTAATTTGAAAGTAAACTGATAAGTAAACAAAAAATCTAAATAAATTAAAATTACAGAAGGGAGACAGGTTATTTTTATGAAGACAGCTGTTTGTTTTCATGAAATGAATCACATGTCAGGTATAAATTTTGTCTTATATTTACAATACATGGAAACTTTAAAGTGCAATGGGGCGAAACACATTGAAAACTGAGGGGGACAAAAATTATTCCATGACGTCTATAGAGAATTTGATTTAATTTTACACCTCAATCATCAAAATCGGTTCACAAATAAAAGAGTTTTACTGCTCACAAGAAATTCCTTATGGAATTAGTAAGATAGATAATTCATTATTGTCATTCTGCAATACATAATTACAATAGAAATTCAATTGGTATTATTATGTAGGGCTAATTTTCACTAGATATGATATGTTTTGAACTATCAAAATTAAACAATCATAACGATATAGATGTTTTTAGAAATGTACAACAATTATGGAATAAAATTTCAAAATACGATTAATTTTGATCCATATTATGATCTTAAATATTCAGGAGCATTCTCCTGGGCCGATTACCGTACTTGCGGCGCGGAGCAACGTCCCGGCCAGCTGTGGTTATGTTCATCATCACCTGATCACCTATAATAGCAAATATGAAAAATTACTGCTGTGATGAAATACTTTTGTCAGTATCTTTTATAAAAAAATTTGATTATTTTGATTTTGATTAAAAGATAGAAAAATTTGCTTCCCTCTAATTTTGCTACCCTGGCCTATAGTCCTTTTAGCCCATATGTAACTCCAACCCTGTGTATGAAACTAAACGCCTAGTGATACAAAATGGATAGCTGTGGTCCTAGCCCAGGTGTAAGGCCTGGTGACCCAGATTTTAGCGACCAGATACAAAGATTGATGACAAGATGGCAGTGAAGCAGTACGGGAGCGGCAGCTCAGTGGTAGAGCTCTGGCCTCACAAGCCAGCGGTTCCCGGTTCGATCCCGGGCGACGACATTACACGCACAAACATGAGCGGTCACCTCTAGCTAGCCTATGTGACTTAATGCCGTGACCGTACCTTGCTGTCTTTAGATCACCGCACAGGCCTATTGGCCCATGGTGACGGGCAGTGGAGGTTTTATTTTATAAAAAAAAGAAGATAAAATGTTGTACAAGTGCCGGTATACACTTGTATACTAATATTTTTCCCGTCATCTAATTTTTGTTAAAATAAATACAATTTTGTCTTGTCATAGAATATTGTAAAGTATCATTATAACTCCTGTGTGTGCCAATTGAAATATATTAAAAATAATAAACACAAAATAACGATAAAAGGCAGAAACTGTAAAATTGAATGTAGTATGTTCCCTTAGCGTCTAAAACCAAGTTTTGTTATGAGTGTTAAAAGTTGAAAAAGATAAAATTTAGGAACATATTGGAGGAAATAATTAAAATTAGCTTATTTTAAAGTTGAAGAATTTTTGATGACTAATAGACAATTTTAACTTAATTTAAAATTATATGAAGTATTGAACTACCGATGTAATGTTACGGTAGGCCCAAATATTGTTAATGGTAAACAAATTAATTAAATTTATCTGCTCTCACCTTGGTAATGATTAGTTATCATTTTACTGATGATTACTGCTTTATTATTACACTATGAGGCGTAAATTGTGCACTTTAATTTGAGCTTTTACTCTATGAGCAATGAAAATATAAATAAAAAGAAAAGATGTGGATATCTTTTAATTATAAGTTTTTAAGCCTGTTTTTCTTGAGGTGTGGCTAAATAATAATTGGATTGGTTTTTAACCGACAGCCAAGGTTGTTGAAGGCCTCCGTTATTTGGTTCCTTGACAAATCCTAATCCTTGTTCTCTCCTAGATCTATATGTGCTTAATTTTTCTGTCAAAGCCATAGGAAGGGGTCAAACCAAATGTCAATAACCAATTTGGTTTCTTCCTTCTCTTTTGGTTTGTAGGCCTATCCAAGGTATGGGGTTTTTACTCGGTGGTTTCTTTAGCCCATCAACGGGTTTTTGGGGTTGTCCCGGGAATTGAAAGTCCAAAACACTAACCTTAAGGCTAGCCAGATGTCTCTTATTTCAAAATACTTGTTTCAATAACTTATGCCCTACACTTTTTGATGCTGTACGCCAAACCAAGTGGGACTTAAATTTAACATAGCACAAGTTCCAGTTTCCTTTAACTGTCACAATTTTAAACTGCTCTTATTTTTTTATTCGATTGGCAATGTCTTACTACTGTGTTATGGCTGAAATTCTCGACCAATAAACAATACGCAAATAAACAATTCAAACCTGTTATCACTAAAAGAAAAAAAGTTATTATTTACTATACCCAAATCCACAGACAATGTATATTTTAATGACTTTACGATTATCAAAACTACTCTCCTTCCAATCAGGAAACCTGATAAAACCTAAATAAAAGTAAATAATTTATTTATCAAAGACTACTGTACCTGTTCGGAGTCAGAGGGCAATGGAACCACCTCTCCATACAATCATTCTGAAAAACGGACAAAACCGCAGCCAGTATTACTGATTTCAAAACTGAGAGGCAGTAGAGTAAATAAACCGATACTTACCTGATAAAAAAAAGTTATTCAGTTCCTATTAATACTGAGGCAGTCGTTATTGTAAGCCTTGGATTTCAAGTTCACTCTTACTGTCACGATAAGAAAAACTATTTAATTAATGTGATTTACAACTTAGGCCGAAGAGCATTGAGCTGACTGGTACACAAATAAAAAGTCACAGTCTCAATTTCCGAGGGAGAAAGATAAGACGATATTGATTAGTATTTAACCGCAAGAGTTTAATAGTGTGAATAACTATGTAAATAAAACTGCTTTGACCGCAAAAAAACAAGAATTCCAGAATTATTTTTAGAAGCCTTTCAAACTACACCAAAAGAAATTTACCAAGTTTAGTCCATGTGTGCTAACACACAGTACAGTACACTCTCGTTCATCGGAACTAATGTGGCGGACGGCCGGTTCGGATATCGAAAAATTCCGATGAAGCGGAGTCCGCCGTGAGTCATCATTTCCGCCCGTACGGTGACCTATCGTGATTGTATTCACTCTTGTTTTAAGATAACCCAAGAGATTTTATGAAAATAAGGCACTCAAACTTTGAACATAGTAACAATGAACCTATAGGAATAAAAACAACGCAGGAAATAAAGATCCAAAATCGTTATTCTCATATTCCATATTCATATTCCACTCATTATTCCAGCAGTCAACTGACTTCCACGTAACACAGGTGCAGTTGCGACGCGAGACAGACTGAATGACTGTTTGGGAAGCGGTCGAAACGGATGTTCACTTCCTGCCCTCTTCCTCTTCCTATTTTTGTGCGAATACTCCACGGCCTCGTAAATCACATCAATGGGTACAGATTATGAAAAACGCCTGATGACGTTTGATGCAAAATGTGATACTTCACTGTTGTGCGGATAGAACGAATGGAAATTGAAGGGGCTAAAACGGAAAAATTATTTGTTTTGTAAGAAAAAAAATTAATGATATCCAGATTTTCAGTTCCGATGAAGCGGAGTTCCGATATCACCGAGTCCGATGAACGAGAGTGTACTGTATTTTACTTGGATTAAAAAAAAATCTCAAAAATTATTAATAATCACAGAAAAAAACTACAAAAACGTTTATGAATTCAAACAATGCATGATGCATTTATGGTATCGTTAACGGTAGCTTCAGTCAGGTAATACAATAAAAATAAAAAGTAAAATAAATAAATAAAATTAAAAAATAGAAGAGCTCAAATATTACAGGCCAAGATGTATTGATTCAAATTGTTAGTTTAAGTTCAAGTTCTCATGAACTGATCTTCAAAATTTTGTTGTACCAGTAAAATTCTGCCTATTAAAAAATATCACGATTGTATCATTTTAGGCTTACGTCCTATAGCTATCGAAAACATCAAGCCAATGCGATTTTTATGTATGACTATGGGGTCTGCGACGACGCAGACCCCAGTCGGCTTCTCGCGGCAATGACGACCGCTACCGCGCAACGTGTGTGCGACAGGCCTGTGCGCGTTTATAAATGTAAATTTGTTTTTACGTGTGTTATGTGTTTTATTTTTTAACGTATGACGAGGCTACTTCAGCTGAACTTGTGTGTGTCTGAGGATGGCATTGTAATGCCGAAACGGCCGTAACATCAAGTTACACAATTTGGAGCTGATTGACGAAAGGTAAATCCTTATTTAGTGATTTAAATGCTCCTCCTGATTCTACTTAACTTATTAATAACTGAACCGATATTAATAAATTAAATCAAGTGGATTTGGTGAATTTGGTTGGTTGGCAAACTTTGTACCTTATAGCATTTAATGTTTAATTTGATGCACTTCTTGGTAGGTAAAAAGAAAAGGCGGTCAGATTAGTCCTCTAGTTAAAATTTTCTTTACAATTTCTTCAAGAGTCATTCTTTTATGAAGCCTTTTAGAAGAAATTGCATTAGCCCTTATCACATCATACATAAAGTAACTTTAAGTCTTAATTATTTCAAGCAATATGACACAAACGCATCAAAATACATGTTTTGGAAGTTATTCAAATTTGTTTTTCTCAAATAATTTTAATGGTATCAGTTTGATTGCCCGTCATTTCTGTTTTGATCAAACAAACCCTAAAGCATAATACTTCTATATTTTCACGAGGGCGCACAATATGAGTAAAAACTTTCTGCAAGCTTAGACTAAACAAATATAATTGTACATTAAGTATCACAAGTGTGAAAGTTATTAATAAGTTAATTTCACCTACCAAAATCTTTTAGAAACTAAGCAATACAGTGAAGTATAACTTTTTTATCTTCCTGCACAACAGACGTTTCTGTTGTTGCCAACGTTCCTGACACAGCCGTTCTTTCTGACGTTGACGATTTTTCTACTGTAGGCCCTACTCGATCTTTCTCCTGAGGTCGTCATTCCTGACGTTGCCATATTTTTGACATGGTCAATCTTTCTGACGCATTTGATTTTTCTACCACGGCCAAGCTCCCTGCTGCGCCTAAATTCCTACCGCGATCGAGACCTTTCTATCATGGCTAACCTGTTCAACATAGTCAATGTTTCTGCTGTGGCCTTTAATTTTTATGTGGTCGATCTCCCTTACGTGTTTGATCTTTCTACTACGCCTAGCTGCCTACCTTGATCAACCTAACTGACGCGGCTGATATTACTTAAGTCGCTGTTCTTTTATGACATGGACATGTCCGATCTTCAACGCGGTCTTTCTGCGACAATGTCTTTCTGTAACCCAGTGTTCTGCTTTATGTTGATTATCAACCATTTGAAGTTTGGTCAATTTGATGTAAGCTAGATATCAACTTAATGCTTACTTCAGATTTCCAACCGACTTCTGGGGCCGCTCCCTGGGCGGCGACTAACCACCCCTGGCGCCACATCACGTGACTGCGTTCATTTGGCCAAATTACTTTTAATAAGTGTGATGTCGTTCCGTGTATCGTTTTAAGGGTCATGTATCTGTGTATTCAGTGTTCCGTATCTAAGTATAAGCTTAGGCCTATAATTTTTGTTTTATGACAAACTCAACTACAAGGGATATATACTGTAACAGTTTTAAACTTGCTGTTTCCACCTGATGATGTGCCAAAACTTATCAGCTTTGCATAGTGACATACTGCGCATAGGACGATTTTGATAGAGCTCAGGTAATACACGGTAGGTACACCTTTTTTTATTTGCTAAAACCTTTATAAAATTGTACAATTTTCAAACTAATTTGGGATTTTTCAAGTTTGCATATCCAGCAAATTAATTTTTAATGTCTTGTTCTATCCAGGTAACAACTTTTTTTACTCTCTCTTTCTTTTCTTTTTTTACCTTACTGGCAGTAAGTATCGTTATTTTAGTTGTTGTTGAAATGAAATGTACTTTTATGTATTTCTACCATTAAGTATATGACAATGCCTATTGTACAGTATTGTATTTAACGGCAATAAATATCTTTGAATCTTTTGAATCTTTGAATCCTTATAAACTTAGATTTTCAACTTAAAGACCATCAAAAAGTTGGGAATTCGGGAAATTCATGAAGTTTGAGTTGAGGGAAATTTGTCTCTTGGGTAGTAGGGAATTTTCTCTTAGGAGTTGGGACTGTAGATCAAGTTGTGGCATGGTACGGTAACGTAAACTTTATAATGCAATTAAAAGATTTTTTGTTATTTTTTTTCAAGTTGGGACTCCAACTCAAAAATTTGAATTTTTCAAAAGTTTGGAAAAATCAAAATAAAACTACCAAGTCAACCACAGAGACTTTTGACAACTGGGAATTGGAGATTTGTGGATAGGCATCATTGAGGTTGTCGAGTTGGGAAAGTACTAATTCATAATATGATTTGGGAATAAGAAGAAAATTGAATTGGGTAGTTCATGAAAATTGCAATAGCCTATAATTACAAAAACCAAAACCAAATACCGTTTTAGATCTTTTTGTTGGGATTTTTATCTTTATTTTTTAGGAAGGAAGTCATCCAGAAAATCCAAATAAATCACAACTACCATAAAAAAAATCTAAAAAAAAAACAACTCTGCTTAAAATTAGATTAACTTTCTCTATTCCAATTTTTAGATATAGGCCTACGCCCCTATACAAATTTTTTTGTATGCCCCTCCCCACCCCCACCATAGTGACACCCCTGACTGGCATAAATTAACTTTATTTATTTATTTTCCACGGTAAACACCGTTTACAATAGGTACAAGATACAGATAGGTTACAATGTTAAATTGACTTAACTAATCAAACTTGCTTAAAGTGCAACAGATTATATGATAAGATTAAGCTCATATGTTACAAAAATAGATGTTCCAATTTAGTTTCACAAGGTTGGCGAACCCATCATTAATGGGTGATAAACCATGAATAGCACTACGTCTTACAGCCACACTGTTATGGAGGGCCAGGACATTCAGTGACTTTAGGTAGGATGGGAGGCACTTCTTACGTACCGATACTATACACGTTGGCCTAGGCCTCAGCCTTATTACATCTCTATTAGTAGGCCTTTAGGCCTAAAATAAATGAAAGGATAAATTGGGGCACAAAGAAAATCAAGTTTAAACTGTTTAATGACACGTTGTAAAGAAAGATACACAAAACTACAAACATCAATACCCGGTAACAGTGATGGAGTCTGGGGTACAGTTTCATATAGCGCCTACATTTCTACCTAATGAAAATATTGATCGATATTTCGCATCGGATGAAATATCGATATATCGCATCGGATGAAATATCGATATATCGCATCGGATGAAATATCAATATATCGCATCGGATGAAATATCGACATATCGCATCGGATGAAATATTATAATGAAGTGATACCGTAGCCTACTAAAGAAAATTATGTGTGAGCAGTGTGGTGCACTGGTGAGGGGATGAAAATGAAAATAGATATTATTAGCCTAGTGATAGTGTTCAGTTTTGATGTTTAAAAAAATCAACCATTATATAACTTACATTGACTAATACGTTTTATGAGGGAAACAGGATTAGATGTTGATCAACATTTTAACTATTGTAGGCCTACTTTTTAGCAACTATACCTCTACAACAAATTGTGAATTTTGATGTGTAAACATAGGTTTATACATCTACCTATATAGTAATTAGAAATACCTACATAGAAATTCTGACCCGATGCGATATATCAATCTTATCGATTGATCCGATGTGATATATCAATCACATCCGATTGCGATATACCGTATCGATCGATATTTTCATTCGGTAGAAATGTAGGCGCTATATGAAACTGTACCCGAGTGATTGGGCGAAACTTTGTGACTATCCTACACCACCGTTATTATCGATGTTTGGAATTTCGATATTCCAACTGTAAGTTATAGCTATTTTATCGACACTACAATAAGCGATACTATTAAAAACCTAGGACTTTTACAACACATGTCTTAGTTTTGCTCTACAATAAATGACAGTAGCCTACCTTTCGACTATGAAACAAATATATTTAAAGCAAGTAACTTAATTGAAGTAGGCCTAACTTACCTAGGCCTACAACAAAATCAAGTACTCCTACCAGTGTTTTAATGTTTAATCTACCGTATACCATAACATTATCAATGAACAACATGTTCACTGAACCACATGCGCCCTTCATTAGCCCCTGAAATGGCATCACATAAGTAGCCTAGGGTAAATGAATAAAAAGGTATTTTCTTTCTTTTTGTACCGTATTGAGGGAATATGAGTTTGGGATGTTGCCATACACCACTGATTATGTTGATATAAACATCTCTGACCATAAAAGTGACGGAATGTTTTACGGTTAGGTTATTATAGGCCTAATAACTTAGGCTAGGCCTACATTCTTTTCTCAGTATCGTTGTTGATTCATCGTTTTAACCCTCCAAGCGCTAAACATCGCGACCGCGACGCATTTCGGCAACGCGTATAGCGCTATCGTCGCGATCGCGATTCATTTACAAGGGTTTACTACGATCGTCACAGATCCGTTGTTTATTGACGGATCGGCATATATTTTATATAGTATTGAAGAGAAAATATCATTCTATCTGAATACTTTTGGTTCAATACATATTTCATTGGAAAATCAAAGTTGGCTAACTTGTTTGTCAACATCAGCTGTTTTTTGGTCGTCTAAAGTACAGCTGCTACATCGCAAATTGTTATGGTTATGTTATCTTTTTTTGCTAAGAACATATAAACATTATATATCACTGGAAAGGTAATAAAATTTTCAACATTTTGGCTATCTCAGATTTTTTTATTTGACTATGTAATTATGACCTGAAATGGAAAAACCGGAAGACGAGGGTAACAAAAAAAAACTACCCCTTGATATCTAGAAATTTGGAAAAAAATAAATGGTAAGTAAGATCTAATGAATCATATTTTCTAATAGTAGACATTTTTCTGAACAAATTGATATGCAATATGATATACTTTTCATATCATTAATAACTATTATGCACATTTGCTTAAATGCTTGCGCGAAACTTAAAAAATGGTCAGCACTTAAGGACTAATATACGTAGCACTTGGAGGGTTAATTGAACAATCGAAATATAAAAATTCCAAACATTGATAATAATAATAATAAAGTAGGACAAGGAAGTTTCGAAATGAAAGGAAAAATCTTTTTAATGTGTGTAGGTAAGCTCAGGTCACTTCCGCCCGGTGATTGCAAAAAACATTTTTCGCTATTAAAAATTTAGGAAGGTGTTGTTTAGATAGATAAAAGAACATACAATGCGAAATGTTAGAGTAATACAAGACAATTTTTTACCTTCACTCTCATATGATTCATCACTCCTAGGTCTTGGACGCTTCTCTTTCTTCTTTTCCTTATGTTTTTTGTGGCGTCTTTTTTCTTTTTCAACGTCTTCCTCTGAACCAGACTTACTACGATCGCGGTGTTTTCTTTTCTTAGAGTCTTTCTTGTGCTTTTTGTGAGAACCCATTTTTCAACTAGGCCAAAGATAGGCTAGCAAACTTGCACTTGAGTGAAGCGAGACTAGGACTAGACTAATGCAATACAAAAAAAACCCTATAAAATGCTTATGTTTGTCCGCCTAGAGGGAAACTTAAAAGTTTACGATGTAGTTAAAGCTAAACCTGTCACTCCATTCGTTAAAAATATTTACTAGAAACAAACTTGACGTTTGGCTTACGACGCGAGGAGAGGAGGGCGACGACTTTTTTTTGGAGCAACGAGGAGAACAAGAACAGGCGACATTTTTTCTTCTTCTCTTGTTATGCCAATAGTGATGGCAAAATAAAATCGATTTTTCGGAAAAATCGATTTTTACCATTCGATACATCGATTTTTTGACATCGATTTTTTCAAGACGATATTTTTTGGAGATCGATTTTTCCTACTAAAAATATCGATTTTAAAATCGGTTGGGTAAAAGACAAAGAATTGCGTTTTTTACTCCTCTAAAACAGGATATTTTAAGATCCTAACCTTAGTATGGCTTTAAATTTACAAAATTTGTTGCATTAGAGCCAAATATCAAAGTCAAACAACTTAGTATTGGCTGTATATCGTATTGGTGCAAGGCCATTTCTAGTAGAGTTTACTAGAGAATAGAGATGGCCGTGATTGTTGCTATGACTATCACTACACTCATTTTGCATCGGCCAAAATATCATGTAAAGTACCCTATATGTATACTTTACCTTTTCATACCTTTTTATACAAAACAGTTAAAAATAGGGTTCATCCTTTGATTTTGTTAAAATTTGCTATTATTAAAATTTAATTGAAAAATAGATACTTGGTTACCGAAGATTAGACTGTTACGGTTCTGTTCAAGATCAACAACCAACGATAGTAAAATTATTTTTACTTTAAAATAAAATATTTTAATATTCCTTGATTGACGTTAAAACATGTATAAATTCCCGACTCCATTGACCTTATATGAATTTGTGTTTATCAACTTTTCAATACATGTTCCAATTCTATAGCTTAAAACAAAAACAGTGTTTATTCCAGTCTTGCGACGTTATACGCAATTTAGCTCTTACAGTATTTGAAGTAAGGTAATTTAAATCATTTTGTTTTGGCTGGCCATAATATTAATAACAAAACCAGTTAACCAAATTATCAGCAAACTTACAAACATTTTGTTTTATTCTACGATCTAATATATCTTCTCAATAAACAAATAATGGTTTATTTTCATAACTCTATTTTATTTCAAACCAAATAATGTAGTGTATTCCTTACATGCGTAGAGGATATATAAGTTAATCATTGATTTTACCATTGACTAAGGATACAAAATGAATACAAAATTGTATCCCTAGTCAATGATTTTACGTACAAAATCAATGATATAATCAAAGGTGTGACCATTGACTACAAATTAATACAGTCATATTAATAGTATTAATTAAATACGAGTATTTGTTGGTTATATTTTTTACTTCCTGGTATAACTTATAGTCAATTTAAAAGCCTCGATAAAAAAATCGATTTTCTTAAAACATCGATTTTTTGGCCACGATTTTTTTATCGAAATCGATTTTACTCTTTCGATACATCGATATATCGAAAAAATCGATTTTTCAAGAAATTTTGCCATCACTATATGCCAAAGTGGTTTGCTTGGCTTTACAGAGTATTTATACAGCTTTCAAATGATTTTCATGTCCCTGTTTGAATGATTTCCATGTAGCTGTTTCTAACACCGCTTTATACAATAAACTGTCAACACAATGCTAAAATTTTAACAGGAACTATTGGGGGGCCAAACCAACGAGGTTAAATTAGGGTTACCAAACGTCCCGGAAAACCGGGATTGTCCCGGTTTTTTATCAAGTCATGCGATGTCCCAAAACAATTGTATCGAGCCGCCAAATAGCACGGCCGTCTCAAGTACAAGGCCATGGCGAGCGAGAAGTTGCAACGTTGCATACGGGGTATTTGGCGCGCTGGCAGTAGCATTGTAGCTAATGGAACAGTCGCGTGCCGTCGAAGTTTAATCCGCTAAATATATTTGATGTTAAATTGACAGTATGGCCTTGGCCTTCCTTCCACTGTATGCCTAAAATAGGTGCTGTGACTGGATGTAAAAGTAATTACCCAAGCTCCATTAAAACAGAAGGATATATGTGCAGTATTTTATGACTTACAAATTTTACTAAGGGAAATCGAGTTACTTTGCGAGGTCACAGAGAGTCAAGGTCTGTAGAGGAAAAAGCATAACTTCTTCCTAAGGTCAGCTGAATAGCTATTTTTTGTGTTCCGGATATGAAGCGTCAAAACTAAAACGGAAGTCAAGTTACGTTATAATATTTACCATTACACAGCTGATTGAAAAATAGAATGAAGCAGGCTTGCCACGGGTACGATATTTATCGTAACGACACTATATTACTCTATTTTACATTCGAATTATAAAGTTAATAAAAAAACCATTAGATAATGACCAAATTAACAATTAGCAATCAAGGTAAATAGAAACCCTAAATTCTACCCTAGTTTGCCTTGAAAATCCTTATTTTAATAATAGTTGGGACAAAAAATCCCCTACGCAAACGAGAACGATTGTTGGCGTTGGCAACACTTGCAGGTAACAAAGAGTAAAATGTTGTTTTTTTTTACACTTTTTTTACTAACAAAAACTGTGGCGACATCCAGGGATGTCGCAGAAACTGACACCATTGCTCTTAAGGGATGTAGCTCACCTGGCACTACAGTCATCTTGACAGAGAGTGATATTATTTTCTAAACCTTAAGGTTAGCTAGCTAGATGCAATTGAAGTTCACAGTCCCTTAGAACATCCTTAGCTAAACTATAATTGCCTGTGTTGTTGTTTTTTCTCTAAACCTATAACGGTTAGTTACAATTGTAGTTAACAAATATATATATCGTATGGCATTAATAGCCAGCCACCAACTTCAAAAAAATATAAAACATTCTCTGAGGTGCTTAGCACCTGCGTCAAAACATTTAAAAAACTAAACTAAAAAACATAAAGTTATGATCTCTCTTCATAAAGCTAAATCCAGGGCGCTAAGCCAATGCAGCCCAATCAATCCTTCGGGGAAAGCACTCAAAGGGCACTCGTTGACTATGTGAGTCATAGTCTGGAACTCCGCTCCACAGCGGCATGACTGGTCTTCTGTCATTCCCCATTTGTATTTCCAATAATTACATCTTCCCACACCAGTGCGGAATCGATTGAGAACAGTCCACTGATCCATACCACTTACTGCTAAGGTTGGGTCAGCAATTAAAAATTGATTCCGGCCTTGGAAAGGAAAGTACTGGAGGAAGTCCAGTCGGTATGGATGGAAAATTTTGTCTCCGTCAACTGGGATGCTGTCCGCAGTGGTGGTCTTCGGTACCTCAATCTGCCCATCGCCTGGAGCAGGCAATCATGGATGGGTAGCTGTGGAGCGGATACGATCTTATTATATTCCCTAGTAAGTACCTCCCTTCGTCTTATCTCAGGTGGAGCGATGTTACACAGCACTGGGAGCCAGGGTACAGGTGTTGCCATGAGTGTACCACTTATGGCTCTCATAGTCCTGTTCAGTTGGACGTCGATCTCTCTGACATGCACACTGTTCAGCCACACGGGAGCACAGTACTCTGCGGTTGAGTAAACCAGGGACAAAGCAGTGGTTCGCAGAACTTGTGCATTAGCTCCCCATGTGGAGCCAGCAAGGTGATGGACAATGTTAGTCCTAGCTCTCACCTTGGCTGCTGTCTTTTGTAGGTGGCTTTTGAATGTGAGAGACCAATCTAGACTCCCAGGTACTGTGGGTGATCATTGTGCTTTAGCTCAACACCGTCAAATTCGATTTTAAGCTTTTGGTGGGCTAGTCTATTGTTCAAGTGAAAGGAAGATACCTCAGTTTTAGTTGGGTTTGGATTTAGCTTCCAGGCCTTAAAGTATTCACCGAGGGTCTTGAGGTCATTTGTTAGTACTTCCTCAGCATGTCGGAATTCCTGGTGCTGATAAGCCAGTGCAATATCATCCGCAGAGGCAAACTTAGTTGACAAATGATTGTAGTTGACAATTGAGGTATATTTGTAGTTCTATAAGAATAACATGGGCCAAAATTTAATTGAGTGTTTTTCCAAAACCATAAGGCTACAGTAAAATAAAACTAGTCCTACTCAAGAAAAATATGTCTTAAAATGACGTTTTAAGAAAATCTCTTTGATTAAAACATCTATTTCTCACAAATTTTACCATTATTGTCCGTGAAATTATAAGTTCATCTATGCGTAAATTATAATTTGTGCCAATGAAATTGTTTCAAAATCGTCATTTTAAGACATCTGTACTCTTGTGTATTTAGTATTTTACTAAATGATTTCGTATTTATTATTTTACTGAATTATTTCACACATACAGGCAATTAAAGTTTGTCCCATGTTATTCTTATGGGACTAAAAATATTCTACAATTAATTACCTCTAGCTCCTTAATAGTTGGGTTTAAAGAAAAATGACATTGAATGAAAACGTCACGATAACTCTACAATAACATGTTAAAGTCTGAATCAAGTCACTTTATTACATAAGAATTTCTCATAATATCAACGTGGGTAAAATATTTTTGTATTTATTATATGTAGTATTGTATTTACTAGTTAAACTCAATTGTAGTAAATAATTATGCTCATGATTAATTGTTTTACTAATTTATTTATTAAATTCCTCTACTTTCCCTTTTCACAAAGAAGGTTTCTGCTTTGACGTCAGGTCTGTCACTGCCTCTTCCTCTGGTTCTGGTCCGTCTGATTATACTTCTCTTCCGGTTGCCGCCGGCACTTCAGCAGTGACATGCAGACGTTCCCGAGAGCATCGTCAGGGTGGACCTCAACGTTACAAAGCTCCTGGACATCCGTCCCCGGAGTTCCAGGTTTCTCACGTGTTCCAGGGTTTCCAAAGTCTGTAGGTGGTCCAGTTTGGTCATATTCACCATCTTTTCCATACAAGGGCGCAGCATCGTCATACCAATCGTCAGAGGTAGCGTCAGGCGGTCGGGGATACGGTTGACCGTGACCCTGACCTTGACCCGCACCCTGCGATACAAGTGCAACTTGGGCTCCTTGCACCACGTTCGGTCTTGCCGACGTCGCGCCCGGCCTAAACTGGGGCTTTCTCTGGTAATAACCACCATCCTTACCATCGCACATGTTGCTTTTCAGTCCAAACCACTGCTACTTTAAAAGACTAGAATTTCGAATAAACTTGATAAAAGTATAGTTACGTGCTTGAAATCATGATCTTACCGTGACTGTGATGTTTATATTTTGGTTGTTTGGAAACAGCAAACATCTGATTCATGATAAATTATTTTATTAAACATTATAACATGAGACAGTAGGAAGGAATATAGCTATTAATTTTTGTTCCACGAAAATTTTAGCTTGGCTGTAAAACATGCAGCCATGAAGTTCATTATATTTTTACTTATTACTTTATTCCTTTCCTTACAATGTTGAATAGTAAACATATAGAAAATTTAAGTTTCTCATTACTGTGATTTTACAATCAAAAGTGCATAAATTTAAGTATAGGTAAAGTTCAATTCAGGTTGAAAGAAAAAAGACGGTAATCTATATATTGATAGGCAAGATTGTTTCTTTTCCTCCTTTTTTCTCAGCTTTTTAGCATCGTAGAAGAAATCCAAGCATACCGTTAGAAAAGTGGTGTCCTGTAGGTGAGTAGGATCCCATTATAATTCATATCAGCCCTCATGGCTCCACCCCACAGGCTTTCAAAGTTTCAATGTTAATCTTATGAATCATTAGACAGGTGTTGTAATAACAAATGCTACCAAATCAGGAAGAATAGATGTTTTAGCTATAAAACATTTTAAAACTAATTGGCTCAAGATAAACTGAATTTTTGGTCGAATATCGACCATAGATATATAAACAAAATGTCGTGCAGAAACGAGCCGTTATCCCCACTACTTAGGGGTTGGGGATAATTCTGTAAGTAAAAGTAGGTAAACAAACTAGAGAATGCAGTGGATCCACCAATAATAACGGTTTCAGCTGAAATAAAATAATTTAAACAAACTAGACGCACCAATAATAACGTCAGCTCATATAAGGCCCTGCGTGGTGGCGGCGGAAACCCCAACTAGTGGTTGGGGCAGCCGGCTCGTTTACAGTGCTGTTTCACCATGTTAGCTAGCTATCCATTTATATATATGATATCGATCGCTTGTCTACATATGTATGATAGCGACCACTGGGTGATTTCTAGCTATAATAAATGGACACATTTAAAAATAAGTCAACTGTGTAAAATTCTTAGGTTTGAACATAAAACGAAAATTAATTTAGGAACACTATGTTGACTATGTCTGCAAAAGTTCCTCAAGAATATTTCTTATAAACAGGCTTTTAAAACACTGTGAAGTAAATTTTATTAACGGCTTATTATGGTATAAGTCAGATACATTTATCCAATGGATTACCTCTATGGGTGGCTTGTGCTGATTGTAAATTTTCCAAAGTATTTATTCTTTACAATGAATCCATACGAACATTAGCAAAAATAGACAGAAAAGAATTGTGCTGATCAGTTTTTCTTAAAATAAAAATTTTAACAAGTTTATGATAAGATTTTTAGTTTTTTTTTGTTTACCAAATAATAAATGTTTTATGACAAAAAGTGACTCCAAATTTGGCACACAATTTAAAACTGTAATACAAGAAATACATATTTGTTTGGAATTGATTTTTACAAAAGTTTACCATAATTGCCATGTTAAGCGGGAGCTAAACTATTTAACCATCCCCCTGATAACATAAGAAACATTCCTAATGATACAAAACTATTTCGAAAAACGAAGATAATTTCTAATAACGAATTCGTTTTAGCGTAGTAGAGTACACTCTAGAAAGAACGAAGTGAGAATCCTCTCTATGGATCTTTTGTGGGACCCGTCTGAGCCCACACAAGATCCCCACCTCTAAACCCACACCTCTTCCACCCTTTGTTGCCCCCCGGACCCGTTTATCATATTACTTCAGAAGAGAGTTCCTTTGAGATCACCAGGATTGGGTTTTCCCGGTTCTAAAAAGACAACACTATTCAATATCCTTCTTATTTTTAGTCTTCGCGCTTCCTAGGTGGTTGCCCCTCAGTTTCTTTAGCCTTTGAGGCAAACCTAAAAACTCTGCACACTCCGGAGCCAGCGACATGGTCGGCTGCTGCTACACTCTCCGACTAAAGTTCACAGAAGAGGAAGCAGCGAAAAAGTTTGACACATTTTTTTTACAATTGTGTCCTGCCGCTCCGCATTTGTAGTAGAGAGCTGACCGATCCTTTCCTGTGAACTCACTACGACGTTGCAGTCTTAGTTGAAGCACCTAAGGACCTTCATTGTCAAACGCGACTCGTAGCTGAGGAATCCCACAAGGAGATGGCCAAGTTTAAGGAGCCTGGTGGCCTCTTCCGCAGAAAGGACGAGGAGGGCCATCTTCAGTTTCCGCCAGTTTGGTCGGCTCAAGGAGACTGCATATATTTTTTTTATATACCAGCGCAACAAGGGACTGAGAACGGTATAACCTTGGACGTTCTCCTCCCGTATAAAAGAGGACGCCCCTACCCCAGTTCTTCGAGGCCCGAACCTCGGTGTTTGCTCACCATCTATAATATACACAGGGTGCCGTACGTGAGTAGTGTCTTTTGGCCACTCCTGGCCCAGTTCAAGGTCAGCGGTTGGAAGTGGCAGGTGTGGGGTTGGAAGTGTGGGGTGGGGGTGACAGTGATGGATGGGTTTGGGAAGTGGGTCAAGGTCATCCGGAGGGGGTTTTAAAAAAGTGGGAGCCGCAGGGGCTCGGTGGGGGTTTTGGGAGGGGCGGCGCCGGGCCGCGGGAGGTTATCGTTTATTTTTAAAATTAAACTAAAATAATAGTTGCATGATAGGAGAGCTCCTAGGTGTTTACAGTGCGAGTCGATACAGTAGAATGAGACATGTGTCCAAGGAAGAACGATCATATAAACCCGGTAATATAGTGAATAAGAATAATTGGATAGCGTCGTCAATAGGTGTAACAAGATTGAAATGTTGATACTGCAGCATGTCAGTTAAGACAGCGTGCAAAACAGTATCAGTACAGTATGCAGTGTTGCACAGGCTTGGTTTTGCAAAGTACAACGGGTGAAAACTGTAGTATTTCTTAAGCTTAGCCAATGTAGTACGCGGTTTGGAAACTGTGGAGTTAGATTGTTTCTGTAAAATATGTTTTGTGCGTAAAAGCTTTAGTTGTAAAGAGTGCGAAGCCATAATAATATATGAAGGGGAGATGTGTACTCTCCGACAATCGGCGAGTATATGACCGGCGCCCGCGAGTGTGCCTGAATATATAGAGACTAATTAGCATAATAAGTGCAAACATATGTTAGAGTAAAAAAGTGTAAGTAAAAAAGTGTTAGACTAGGTGTTAGAGACTTGCGGATAGTTGTTCACTGTTGCCCTATCGCCACTATAATGACGCGCGCGCGGTACCGATGCCCGTTATATGGGGGTTGTGCGGCCCCCCCCCCTTCCCCTTCCCCAACCCCTCCCCCTGAGAGGATGACATAAAAGAACAGAACTTCGGAGAGCTCAGTTATTTGTCGGGCGGCGCCGCGAAAGGTTGTAGCAGGGGGAAACATATAGGCGAAAAAAAAAATATTGGTAGCCGCAGAAGTTACTTAATCATTCAGGTGCAGGATTGCAAGTAATGTTCCGTGCATGAATAAGTAGGAATACAATTGTGAATTGTACAGGTAAATCTTGTACTGTAGCAATAACTATAATATTAGACGGTTGTAAAGTGTTTGACCTGCTGGTGTGCAAGAAATATCCCGTTTACAACTAAGTAGGATTACAATTGCCAATTGGACAGGTAAATCTTGTATTGTAGCAACAAGTATAATAGTAGACCGTTGTAAGGTGTATCACCTGCAGGTGTGCAGGAAATGCCCTGTGCACAAATATAAAGACTAATTAGCATATTAAGTGCAAACACATTTTAGAGTAACAAGCGTTAGTTATAAAAGCGCAAGAGACTAACGGATAGTACCTCACCCGACCGATTCCGCCACCGAAATGGCGCGCGCGCGGCGGCAACCCCCCTTTTTATGCGATCGATGAGTCACGTGCGACGCCCCTCCAACCCCCTCCCCGAGAAAACCGCATAAAAGAGCGAGGTTTGGGAGAGCTCGGTTATTTGTCAGTCGGCTGCGGCTACGGTCACAAGAGTCGGAGGAAGAGACGGATAGTTTAAGAAAAGTATCGGTAATAGCGGAAGTTAATTAATTAATTATTCAGTTGTAGGATTGCAAGTATTGGCCTGTGGATAAGCAAGTGGGTCTGCAACTGTGATTGAACAGGTAACTACCGTATCATAGCAATAATTGTAATATTAGACGGTTGTAAAGTGTATAAGGTGCAGGTGTGCAAGAAATGGTCCGTGCACGATGAAGTAGGATTACAATAGCCATCTGTACGGCTTAATCTTATGCTGTAGTGATAACTATAATAGTACCCAGTTGTAAAGTGTCTAACCTGCAGGTGAGCAAGAAATGTCTCTCGTAGTGTACCAATAATTATAATAGTAGATGGTTAGCAAGTGTATTATCTGCAGGCGTGAAAGAAATGTCTCGTGTAATGTAGCAATAAGTATAATAGTAGACGGGTGTAAGGTGTATTACCTGCAGACGTGCAGGAAACATAGCGTGCACTATTGCACAGGTAAATCCCGTAGTGTAGCACTAATTATATTAATATGACCGAGAAGTAGCGGTTAGAGTTTAAGTGTTGTTAAAGTAAGAGAGTAATTTGCATATTAAGGAGGAAACAGGTGTGTAAGAATGGAACCTGCAATTAATCAGTGTGAGTTTCCTGCACACGATGTTAATTAGCATATTTTAGTAAAAAAAAAAAAAAAAAAAAAAAATGGAAACTCGACATGAAAATAAAATTAAGATATATAAAATAACTGGTATAGTGTTAAGAAATAGTGTAAAAATAATAAAAATGTTAAAATAAATAGTGTGTTAAAGTACTATGTGGTATGAACTCACGGATTGGTTGTTTACCGTTGGGGTGTCAGCTCCCTATATGGGAGGCGCGCGAGCTTCCCGTCGTTTATATACATGCGGATGGTTACTCATGCATGACCCCCCCCCCCCGACCGGACCGGAAACCGGAAGCCCCCCCCCGCCGCCGCCACCCCCGCCCCCTCCCACAGGCTGCGTGTACCGGCGATTAATTTCTGTTGGAACTATAATTAAGCGCCGGAAGAGGGCAGATAACAAACTGCGATAGTTATGCTGTCACGCACGCGACGGGGAAAACTGCGCATGTAGCTGTCAGCGGATGTAATTAGATGTTATCTAATGCTAATTAAGAGGCACAAGGCTCCACCTGCGTTAGGGGCGACCCACATGTAACAAAGCACATCCGTTGGGGATTTTCCACTGACCTTACTGGAAAGTTCCGCGCCCCTCAAACCCCTCCAGGCCCCCCACCACTTTGTGAGCCGAGAACCTCTTTGGCGACTATCGCTGAGTTAGTTCGGAACAATTCGTCGGACGCGATGGTTGTTCCGAACTCAGAGGGCAACTCAAATGTATAAGCGGCCGATATATATTTGAGTTACTCTTGTTGTTAGGCTATTATTATTTAATATTAGTTGTGTGTGTGTGTGTGTGTGTGTGTGTGTGTGTGTGTGTGTGTGTGTCTATGGTTTTATGTAAAGTGTTATTTGGTTTTAGTCTTAAGATGTGTTAGTTTTAAGGTTTAACTTGCGCATTGCGATGTTAGCATTAAGGTGTGTTATGGTATTATTTATGTTTAAAAAATGTGTTTTTAATTTTAAGTATTGGTTTATGGTGTGTGTGTGTGTGTGTGTGTGTGTGTGTGTGTATCTATGTTTGTGTTTGTTTATCTGTGTACTAATAATTTTTTACATTTCACAGCTAGCTGTTAGGATGGGTAGATTAAATTTAAATTTAAATGTAACTTTAAGAAGTTGGATTGAACTTTATTAAATATGGGTGGGACATGCGCGTTGTGCCGTAGGTAGCGCATATTTCTATTGTTTTTGATTTTTGTTTTTTAATTTTGGTCAGGCAAAAATATGTTTGGGCGGGTTTAGATTAAGGGTGGGAGGTTAGAGTTGCGTCTTGCACTAGCTGTTCCAGTGTCCCTAACTACCACATGGTCAAGCCCAGTGCCAAATGGCCCGAGACTGGCCGCCCGTATCACAGCTCACCAAACTGGATCGCCAAAGTGCGTGCGGGCAAAAAAAATTGGGATCCCTCGCAAGACGTAACTTTTTGGGTTGGGATTGGGAGTGTTTGAGGAACACAGGGTGGTGGAGACGGTCCTGGCCGCCTCCATCACCTTGGATCATTATTATTTTTTGGTGACCTTGACCTCAATCCACTCATGCATAACCCCCCCCCCCTTCCGACGTCACAACGTCTTGACCTTGACCTTGACCTTGAACTTGACGAGCCCCCCCCCCCCGCCAGCCAAGTGCTAACAAATTTACTTATAACTTGAGAACGGCCAGAATAGGGCAAGCGATACATCATTGGAAAGCTCTAATTAGGAGTAATATTGTAGTAAAGACGGAATTAAATTATTTCTTTTAATAAAACTTTATTATTAAAAGAAACCCCCACTCATTGACTTGCCTATATAAGAGTGTCGTGGTGAAATGAAAGATTAGTAAACATAGCATCTCCAATTTTAGTTGATGATAGACCCACCTTTGGTGTATATTGGCGTAACAGTGATCTGTTATGGCTATGGGTGGAGGCATATGTGGAGTATTTGCAATTGGAAGAAAATATAGGCTTTAATCATTACTTTTCAGCTTTAGTCTTAACCTACTATTTTTAACATCTCACTAAAAATCTTACCGTTCCCCCTCCCCACTACAACTGGGAGGTTATAAAAAGGGAGCAGTAGAGAATCTTTTCATTTCGCTGCTAAATTTCAAAGAGTAAACATCAACAAGATGCATCAATGTGAAATTTGCTTAGAAACCTTTCATGATAATATTCTACTAGAAATACACAAAGAGTTATTCCATAATAATAATGAAGATGTAACAGAAACCGAATATGAAGATTTAAAACTATATGGAGAAGAACAACAAGAAGAACAACAAGAAGAATCATTAGCAGGACCCTCGAATGCTATACCAAGTTTAAAAGTATATGCTTTAGAAGGTAAAGTAGTAATGCACCACAAAATTCAAAATGAAAAATTGAAATTGGAGCAGTTTTTTAAGGAAGTGCGTACAATTGCAAGGAGAACACTCACAGAAGAATTAAGAAGACTAAACTTCATTAAATTTAGCATATTACTACATGCTATGTTTATTAATGTAGAAGGAGAAATGTCACCAAGAGGATTCATAACAAAAAACCAGACCATCATGGCAAGTTCAGATATTAATTCAATAGTTGAAGATTGTTTAGAAGAGATATTAACAAAAATTCAAGAACATGAAGGCAGAGGATCTGGTTGGAGTTTGGTTAGTATTGAGGGTATGGATATCAGAGTTCATAAACACGGCTACGGATTAAGGGGTAGCAGTTATATTCCGCTCCCAAAGAAAATTTCAGACACCAAATCGTGCATAAATGTTCAAAATGAAGATATGGAATGTTTTAGATATGCAATGACGGCAAAATTTGTACCACCTCACCATGCGGATAGACCCAGTCAAGAATATGAAACACACAGATATAAATATAATTTCAAAGGATTGACTTACCCAGTGGCTTTAAAGGACATCTCAAAGTTTGAAAAACAAAACCCTGGAACATCTGTCAATGTTTTCGGTTTGGACAGTTCAAATAAAGTGTTTCCATTGCGTGTGGTAAAGAATGAATTACCGGATCATAGGGACTTGCTATTACTTACAAGAGGTGATGTTTCACACTATGTATGGATCAAAAAGTTTGAAACTCTTGTTAATAACCAACTGTGTAAAACTAGACATAAGAAGATAATTTGCAAACGATGTTTCAATTTTCAACAAGAAAGAAGAAATGGAAAAGAATGGTTACAAGAGCATAAAAAACTATGTAACAACAACTATGAAGCAAAAATAATGTTACCATTACCAGATAAGCCGAGCTAAAATTTGAGAAGATATCTCATCAGTACCGTATTCCCATTGTTGTTTATGCGGATTTTGAATCTACACTTGTTCCTATTGAAAATAATGATGATGAAGCCAAGAAAAGTGTTAAGTACCAAATGCATGATCCAAACAGTTTTTGTTTATTAATTAAATCTACACTGTCAGAAGATCATTTAAATAAATATGATCTAACTTCAAAACCTGTCATATATCGCGGTGAAAATGCTTCTAAAATTTTCCTTGACCACTTATATTCGATAGCAGAAAATGTACAAAAATTGTATAGTGATATTGTACCAATGATACCGATGGATGAAGAAGAAGAGATTCAGTATGAAAATTCGACCCATTGTTATTTATGTAAAAATGAATATACTTTGGAAAATCACAAGGTACGTGATCATGACCATCTAACAGGTTATTATAGAGGTGCCGCATGTAACAGATGTAATATTAACTATCAAATTCGCAACTTTATACCTGTAATTTTGCATAACCTTAGTGGTTATGATGCACATTTTATTATACCGGAATTGGGACGAGATGATGGAAAAATCGATGTGATAGCGGAAACTACTGAAAAGTTTATTAGTTTTAGTAAAACAATTGGAAATATGAAGTTACGTTTTCTAGACTCTTACCGTTTTATGCCATCTAGCTTGAGTAAACTTACTGAAAACTTAAAGAAAGAAAATTTAATAGAAACAATGAAGATTGTAAGTAAAGATAAATTGGATTTGGTTCTCCGCAAAGGTGTTTTTCCCTATGATTACATCGATTGTTTGGAAAAATTTGAAGAAACATCACTTCCGCCAAGAGAAGCCTTCAAGAGTAAGTTGTATGAAGAGGACATCAGTGAAGAGGACTATCAACACGCTTGTAAAGTATGGAATGAACTAGGAATGACAACATTGGGAGAATATTCCGACTTTTATGTTAAATTAGATGTGACTTTACTTTGTGACATAATGGAAGAATTTAGAGATACCTGTTTTGAAGCATATGGATTGGACCCACTTCATTCTTATACATCACCTGGACTAGCATGGCAAGCTATGCTGAAAGAAACAAAGTGTAGGCTTGAACTTATTACAGATATTGATATGGTTTTGATGATAGAGTCAGGTGTTCGTGGAGGATTGACACAAAGTGTAACTAGACATGTAAAAGCCAATAACAAATATCTCCCAAAACTTCGATGCGTCACAACCAACAACATTCTTAGGTTATTTTGACGCAAATAACCTATATGGATGGGCTATGTCAAATCCTCTTCCATATGGTAATTTTAAGTGGGCGAACCCAGATTCGATAGGCAATATAATGGACATACCCAAAGATGGAGACATTGGTTACATTTTGGATGTGGACTTTGAATATCCTGAACAACTGCATGACCACCACTACGATTTACCACTATTGCCAAAGACGGAAATATCACCAACTGGTAGATGGCCCAAATTAATGATGACGTTAACCAACAAGTCAAGATATGTAGCTCATTATTGGACAATACAGCAAGCAATAGAACTGGGATTGAAAATAACAAGAATCAATAGAGCAATACAATTTAATCAATCTTGTTGGTTAAAACCATACATCGACAACAACACAAGAAGAAGGACTGCAGCAACATCCGCTTTTCAAAAGGACTTTTTCAAATTAATGAATAATTCAATATTTGGCAAAACGTTGGAAAACAAAAGAAAACATAAAGATGTAAAATTAGTTAGCAATCCGGCAAAATTGCAAAAATTAGTACAAAAACCAAACTTTGGAACGAGTATAATTATTAACGAGAATCTTGTAGCTGTTACCATGAACAAAATCTCAATAACAATGGATCGTCCTCTATATGTGGGAATGTTTATTTTGGATATTTCTAAAACCCACATGTATGACTTTCACTACAACAAGATGGTGAAGTTTTATGGAAGAGAAAACATCGGGATAGCATATATGGATACAGATGCTTTCATTTATTGGATAAGAACAGAAGACATGTATGAAGATCTACGTACTTTTGTATATACTACTGACTTTGACTTTTCAGATTATCCTAAAGATCATCCCAACTATGACTACAATAGAAATAAAAAGGTGCTGGGCAAGTTTAAAGACGAAACAAATGGTGTACCAATGGAAGAAGTTGTCGCTTTAATGTCCAAACTGTACTCATTCCAACTGTACATCAGTGAAAAGGATGAACATCAAGTGGTGAAGAAAGCCAAAGGCATCAAGACTTCATATCTAAAGAAGAAAGTACAGTTTGACCATTATAAGAGATGTTTATTTGAAAATGTGGAAACAACCGCAACATTCAACACCATCAGAAGCTACAACCATATACTGTATAGTGTAAAACAAACAAAGTGGGCATTAAGTTATAAGGATGATAAACGCCACATTCTTGAAAATAACATCAACACATTGCCATTCGGCCACTATTCCCTAATCCCTATTGATCAGTAAACCTTTTCTTCGTCCTTTACCTTCTTCCTTTTTCCTTTCGTAAAGAAGAGGGGACATGACAAGCCCAATGTCATGTTCCCTCTTTTTTACACCAACGTAAAATGGCCTTGACCTATATCCTAACCGTATATAAAAGAGGATAAACCATTCTAGAGATCAGTATCTTTACAAGCGATGTAAAAGACACAACTGAAGATGGAAGACTTAAAAAATAAAATTGTAAATGAACTTCATAAGCAGCAAGAAGAAAATTCCCTAGAAGAAGTACAGTTATAAAAGGAATGAATGATCTTTTCCAAGCCGATCTCATTGAAATGATACCACATAGTAAGTTGAATAAAGGATTCAAATACATTTTAGCAATTATAGACTGTTTTACTAAAGTGGCTGATGCCTTACCGCTAAAGGACAAGACTGGTAAAAGTGTTACAAAAGCTATGGAAACGGCTATACAAAGAAATAAATTCAACATCAAACATCTACAAACTGATGATGGGAAAGAGTATTTTAACAAAGAATTTGCAGCTTTAATGAAGAAGTATAAAATAAATCATTATTCTACAAATTCTGAAGTTAAAGCTTCAATAATAGAAAGATTCAATAGAACATTAAAAGGAGCAATGTATAAAACATTTTCCAAACGAGGATCATATGTTTGGTATGATATCTTACCGCAACTTATAAAAGAATATAACAACAAGTATCATCGAACCATTGGTATGAAGCCTAATCAAGTAAATAGCAGTAATGCTAAGGTGGTATTAAAACGTATTAGGAATAATACAGCTCCTAAACGTGAAAAAATGCAGCCTAAAACATTTAAAGTTGATGATAAAGTTCGTATAAGTAAGTACAAAGGAGTATTTAGTAAAAGATATCTGCCAAACTGGACTAATGAAGTGTTTACAATCTATAAAGTGCAACCAACAATACCTGAAACTTACATCTTAAAGGACAACAAGGGTGAATTACTCGAAGGTGGATTCTACGGACATGAGTTGTTAAAATCATCAGTCGGCGATGTATATCTTGTTGAAAAAATTTTACAAAGAAAAAAGGATAAGGTTAAAGTACGTTGGTTGGGATTTGATAAAAGTGAAGACTCTTGGATCCCTACAAAAGACTTGGTGTAGCAATTTTTCAACTCATTACGTGTTTAACCTTTAGACAAGATGGAGATTGTGCAACAAAAGGATCGATTTTTTATTAATAATATTGATGAATTAACAGTTGACAACGACAAGTTAAATCATGGAAAACATGGTGAACTACTGCCAAACACAATAAGATGTTTAATAACTGGACCGTCAAATTGTGGAAAGACGAATGTGGTTTTTAACTTAATAACAAATCCTAAAGGATTACGTTTTAACAACATTTATATCTTTTCCAAATCTTTGCAACAACCCAAATACCAATTATTGGATAAGGTACTCGCAAGTGTGCCTGAAGTTAATTTCTACAAGTTTAATGCTAGTGAAACTATAATGGAGCCAAACGAGGCTAAACCATTTTCTATATTTATATTCGATGATGTATCTTGTGAAAATCATGACACTATTAGAAGTTATTTTGCCATGGGGAGACATTATAATATTGATAGCATTTATATTGGCCAAACTTACAGCAAAATTCCAAAACAACTAATAAGAGATAATGCAAATCTACTTATTATCTTCAAGCAGGATGAAACAAATTTAAAGCACATATATAATGATCATGTAAATGCAGACATGTCATTTGATAAATTTAAAGAAATGTGTGGCAAAGCATGGGCTGAAAAATATGGATTTCTTGTTATTATGAAAGAAGAAGCTATAAAAAATGGAAGATATCGTATAGGATTGGATAAATTTGTATTAATCCATTGAACGATTAATGATACGTTTAGTAATAGATTGGACCTCGCAGCGTAAACATGGTGAACCAAGAAAAACTATTAAAAGAAATAAAATCACCGAGTGACTCGATTAGACTTAAAAATCGAGCATTAAGAATGGGTTTGAATGAAAGAGAAGAATTCCTGGAGACTATATTTAAGCCTATTACAGAACCTTTAAAACAGATAACAGAAACTATTGGTAAACCTCATTATGAAGGAGATGTTTTGCTACCTGTTTCCAAATTTGAAGTAAAGAGTTTAAAAAAGGAAGAAGATGATGATTCTTACACAAGTGATAGTGAAGTTTCTCAAAAAGAAGAAGAAGAAACAAGAGAAGAAGAACCAGAAATAAATGTTCAAAAAGAAGAAGAACAAGAACAACATATACCTGAAGCAGAACAATCAATTCCAAATCTAACAAAATTAAGTAGTGATATATTGCAACAAGGACCTCTTGGAAGAAAGTATATCATGAAGATGTTACATGAAATAAAAGCAAACCCAAAACTACACAAGTCACAT
Source organism: Neoaliturus tenellus (assembly GCA_030545055.2). NCBI lineage: Eukaryota > Metazoa > Arthropoda > Insecta > Hemiptera > Cicadellidae > Neoaliturus > Neoaliturus tenellus. The sequence goes on along the minus strand of CM061537.1, from coordinate 19,957,887 downwards.
GTATATGGAGCGAGAATTGATGGAAATGAATTAAAAATAGGAGATTCAAAAGTACATTTGACTGAAGATGATGACATTGTTATTGGTGAGCATAAATATAAAGGAACAAAAGGATTATTTGAACTGATTTTTAAAAATATACCTATAAAATATACGGTACAAGATTTAAATACTTTTAAAGAAATTTTGCAAAATACTAATGCTCATAAGAAGAATTACTCCAAAGATTCAATGATACAATAGAACACGCGCAACTAAATATACAGTTGTAATAAAAAGATTGTTTCCGCTGAGAAAACTACCAACATTACGAACTGCGCCCGCTTTGAAGAAACCGCTAAAGAGGAAGTCTTTATCACTTATGGACTTATCACTTATGGATGAATATGGTAAAAAGAAAAAAGGAGAAACTTCGACGTCTGGTAAAGGTTTAATGAAAAACCTATATAATACAAATGTGATTTACTATAATGATATAAATAAATTGGTTGATAGAATGAGACTATTACATGAAGCCATGGAAGCTGGTCATACAGGCTTAAATAATGAATGGGTGGCTTTAGTTGACGAACTTCGAAATCGTGGAATAGTTGTATAAATCATCACGGATATATAAGAGAGCTGTGAGCATACAGTGGATCAGTTCAATCATGAGCGTCGACAAGTTTGGACGGTACTCCGGGCTAGGAGTACAAGGAGGAGAAAACAGAAAAAGAAGTGGATTGCCGCAAACACCTGAAGGTGACTATGATATGAGTAACAAACGTTTAAAATTTGTTAAAGACCCAGAAGAAGATACTGATGGAGCAAATTTAAAAACAGTAAAAGAAGCAACTTCAACATCATTGAAATTAAACAAGAATACTTACGATGTTAAATCACATAGAATAATTCATGTTGGTAAACCAACTGACAGTTCTGATGCAATTAATAAAGAGTATTTATCATCTGAACTTTCAAATACTTTAAAATTACAATGGGGTAATAATTTAAAAGATGGACAGACATATGATGCTGGAAATCATAGAATAACCAACGTGGCAAATCCAAAAAATGATAAAGATTCAGTTAATAAAGAATATTTACATTCTATAATACCGGAAAAGACTCAACGCGGATTTTCTTTTTATAAATTTATAATAAATGACATTGGATACCCAAAGGAAGATGGGGATGCTGTAAACCTGAAATACATCAAGGACAACTGTATTTTACAAGATGGTGATGAAATCGATTGTCATGGGAAAGTGTTGTCAAATGTAAAGTTCGCTTCTCACCAAAAGAGGCTGTTACTATGGAACAGTTATCTAAAGAATTAAAAAGGGGAACATCGAATTTTGTAAAACATGAAGATGCCGTGCTAAAGCGAGGAGATACATTTATACATGGAAATGAAAAGTTTGATTTAATGCAAGGAAATAATGATGAATGGGATGCAGGACATAAAACAATAACAAATGGAAGATTTGGTATAAAAGATACAGATGTACCTCTAATGGTGCAAACATTAATTGCGAGTGGTGGTACATTAGGTACATACAATGGTCGTAATAGAAGAATAAAAGATATTTATCCTGGTTATGAAGATGATGATTGTGTTACATTGAGACAAACAATAACTTGGGATAAACACTTTGGGACCAAATATGATGCAAAGATGAAGAAAATAATTAATATTTTACCAGGAGAAGATTTAAATGATGCTGCTACTATTGGACAAGTCATAACAACGTCGAAAAGTGATTCGACTGCTTACACGTGTAATGATAAACGTATTATGCAGTTACACGATCCCCAACATCCAAAAGATGCTGTAACTTTAGACTGTTTAATAAGAATAGTGGGCAATTTACTTATCGATACCCACAATCATATAGCTAGTACAACGAGTCATGTGATGATTCAACCCGATGAACGAGAAGCTTGGATTAAAAATAGAATTATAAATCAGTATATAATTAATTTGAATAATTAAGTATTTAAATATAAAAATTGTGCATGTGTTATTCATTTATGTAAAGCAGCTCGTGGAGTAAACACGCTGGTTATATAAGACGACATAATGAAGACCGCAATGCTCAGTCGTCATCAAGACAGCGGCAAGAAAGGACGTGGTATAACATCAGCTGCGTTATCCCTGCTAAGACGGATTCCTGTTGGTGCTGTTCTAAATCGAGCAATAGACGCTTTACCATACGAATTTCATCTGCCCGGAGGCTATCAATATTGTGGACCCGGAACTAAGTTGGCAAAACGTTTAGCAAGAGGAGATCCTGGAATTAATAAATTAGATCAAGCTTGCAAAGAACACGATATAGCGTATTCCAAGTTTGCAGATTCAACAAATAGATCAATAGCGGATAGAGCGCTAGCGGAAAAAGCTTGGCAAAGGGTTAAATCAAGTGACGCCAGTATTGCGGAAAAAGCAGCAGCTTGGGCAGTGACAACAGCCATGAAGACGAAAGCTAAGTTTGGTGGTGGAAGACGACGCGGGAGAAAACCTAGTAAAAAAGAAGCTGCAAAAAGAGGCGGGAACATCAAAAGAAGACGTCGCACTAACCCTAAAAGGAAAGTCAAGAAAACATCCATATGGTCAATGGTAAAAAACGGATCGGGTCTTTACTTAAGACCGTACCGTGTGTATTAAATGAGAAGAATAAATTGATAATTCCAAATGAAGCATTAACAAACTATCAACTGTCAAAATATGTGAAATGTTTAAGAATACCATTCTTCAGAGGAGTTTTTATGAAAGATACATTACCAAATAGAGTGTGGAAAAATGAAACTGGAATAGTAAACTTAGACTCTAATTATGGACCAGGTACTCATTGGGTATGTTATAAAAAACTTGGAGAAAATGTTTACTACTTTGATAGTTTTGGAAATTTACCGCCACCAAAAGAACTTCAACATTATTTTCGGGACTCCAAGAATATATTCTACAACTACAAAAGAGAACAACCTAGCAATACAGAAATATGCGGACATTTATGTTTAGAGTTCCTAGCGAAGAGCGTCAGTCAGCTTTAAGATGTCATCGTATACAGTGTCGCTGAGCGGAAATTCGTCAACATTGAAAAGTACACTTTTCCCAGCGTTACGTTTATCTACGGACAAACTATGGGAAGCAGCATTATTGGATTTGACTACATACAATTCAATTCCCAATGTTACAGAAGGGAAAAATAATTTACTACATTATTATGAGAGTAAAGATGAAAAAGGAAATTATTCACAATTGAAAATAATTCCATTATCTACAGGAGCATATGAAATAGACGATATAAACCAAGTATTACAAAAAAAGCTTGGAGAAGAAAATATTTCTATAAAAGGTAATAATAATACATTAAAAGCAGAAATAACTTCAAAGTATTATATAGATTTTAGCTTAGACCACTCAATCGGCAATTTGCTCGGATTTTCAAAGAAGAAAGGAATTTTAGCTCCTGGAAATGATTATACTGGCGATACAACAGTAACAATATTAAAGGTGAACAGTATTGATGTAACGTGTAATATTATACACGGATCATATAGAGATGGAGTAAATCAACACATATTACATACATTTTACCCCACAGTAGCTCCTGGTTTTAAAATAGTTGAGAAGCCACAAAACCTGATATACCTACCGTTAAACACCAGTTTCATTTCAGACATCGTACTGAACATATTGGATCAAGACGGCATTAGTGTTGACTTTAGAGGAGAAACAATAACTATACGGTTACATATCAGAGCAGCAACATAAAGTCAACATTGGATTATCATTTAAACCACAACGGAAGAGTCGGGAGCTCAGTAGCTCCTCAACATTCGACGAGTTAACACCGGACAACATACGCTTCCTACAAAAGATCGGACTAAAACTTGCCAACCATGGATATACTGGATATAGCGCAAGGACCGACATTCGACGAAACCCTATGGGAGAAGGAATATCACACTCACAACCCTTACACTTCATCAAAATTAAATAATAATGATGAAATAAGGATTCCCATTCAACAACAAGATATCTACACATTACCATGTGAAAGTTATTTATATATCGAAGGAAGAGTAACAACATTGGATGGAAAATCTGGTTCAACTGTTCCTTTTATAAATAACCCTATGGCATATCTGTTTGATGAAATTAGATATGAGATATCTGGAGTAACAGTTGATTCAACAAAAAAAGTTGGTATATCAACAACTTTGAAAGGATTGACTTCAATAACACCCCATGAAAAGAATTCTTTAATCTCGGCTGGATGGGTGACTCCTGATAAAGACACTATTACTCCTAATTCAAAAGGTTACTTGATTTTAATGTGCCTTTACGATTGCTTTTGGGATTCGCAGAAGATTACAAGAGAATAATAATAAATGTAAAGCAAGAACTGGTACTGCTCAGATCTTCAACGAATAAGGATGTAATACAAGCGCCAAGTGGAACAAAAGATGCCGATTTGGAATGGCAACTTCAATTGGATAAAGTTGTATGGAGAGTACCACATGTCAGATTGGCGGATGAACATCGAGTATTATTATTGAAAAAATTAAATCTGACCGTGATATTGTAATACCATTTAGAAGTTGGGAATTTCATAAATACCCCATATTGCCTCAACAGAAAGACAAACATGGACTGTTAAAACCTCTACTTATTTAGAACGAGCAAGGTACATAATAGTCGGTTTTCAGACTAAACGAAAAGATGTTATAACTGCGCACGCTGGTCAATTTGACCATTGCAAGATAAAGAATTGCAAAGTTTTTCTAAACTCTCAGTTCTTTCCATATGACAGTTTAAATGTTTCATTTGACAAGAAACGTTATTCCATTCTGTATGACATGTATGCAAGATTTCAATCGTCATATTATGGTAAGACAAATACACCACTACTATCACCAGAACAATTTTATTCAAAAGCTCCAATTGTTGTAATCGATTGTTCAAAACAAAATGAATCTGTGAAATCTTCAAGTGTAGATATAAAAATTGAAATGGAATTTGAAGATAAATACCAGATGGTAATTCAGCATACTGTTTAATTCTACATGACAAAATAGTTACTTACACACCGCTGACAGGAATGTGAAGAATGTACTTTAAAAAAGATTAATACAACATCTGCACGATTTGTAAGGTTTTTACAAAAGATCAACAATATCTAGGTCATCTGCGAGTATAAAAGCGAGAAAGAAGAGCTGGAAATTCATTTCATCTTTGATTGTCGTATGGGTAACATCGTCCGCAAGATGAGTTCTGCTACATCAAGTGCTAATGAAGAAACTACACCTCTTATGGCTGACAATAGTTTGGATATAGAAAGACAAGTTGAACAGGAAATGGAAGAGTTCCTCAAGTTTAAACATAAGAAGACAGACGAAGAGGAAGTTGAAAAAGAAACGAAGAAAAGGAAAATTGAAGATAACATTTCTACCAACATCTTAATGGAGGTATTTCTTAGAATATTTTATCCTATTTCTTCTTGTATGACAAAGACTGTGTCTGCTGGAGTAATGAAATCATTGGATTACTCTCCAACTGTTATTTTGAATCACGGATCTAAAATGGTAACCTTCACTGAATCTTCTTGGGAATCTTTTATGAAACATATACATCTTTTGGAATGCTATTTGAGTAACAATACGTTTGGAAGAAAAAACAAAACTAGGTTTGTTCGAATCAAATATTGAAATCGATATTGTTAAACAACGTGGTCAACAACTAGTTCGATTTAGAGATTTAACTAAATATAATATAAAAATACATTTGACAAAAGAAGAGTTTTACGCTTTAACTTGTGCTACTGGTCCTATAAAAAGATATTTAAAACAGCTAATATTCTCAAGTACAATTATCAAAGATTATTTAACTGATGCATTGGATAGACAACCATATGTTCCAATCCTATACGGTCCAGTAGATACTTCAATCTTCAATAGGATCCCGCATGAAGTAGAGATGTGGAGACAGTTACACCACAATCAAACCAACTTTAATTTAGATGAAGAAAAAAAGCAAGAAAACAAGGAAAACGAATCACGTTTCAACAATCAACAATCAACAACAAATTAAACAGACAAAGAATATTTTAAGTAAGAAGAAGAAGAATGTTGGAGTATAAAAGGCTGTCAATCCGCATTGACATACCAGTTGTCTACTGAACGTCATCATGGATAAACGAGTTTCATTCTCTAAGAAGACGGAAATAATGGAAGTAAAGCGAGGTATCATAGAGTTTCAGGCATTCCGTGGTAATGATGGAAATTTTATAATTAAAGAGTTAGTGGTACTAGATATGATAACATCTGTTGTTTATCATTTTTTATTCATGCCTCCTTTGCCGTTCAACAGATTAACAACCAAAGCTAAAGTAACAAACAAATGGTTGATGAAACATTTTCATAATCTAACATGGATGAAGGTTTTATAACCTACAATATGATGCCACACATTATGAATCATTTCTGCAAAGAGTTCAAAACTATTTTTACAAGAGGATTGGAAAAAGCAAATTGGATACAAGCATATACAAACCATGAAGTGATAAATGTGCAAATGGAGAAAGATTTTTATTGCTACTTTGCTAACATCTGTATTGCATCTAAAAACTTTAAACATCGGCAGTCTCAATGTGCTTTAAAGAACGCATATCGTTTGAATGTCTATCTCCAGCAAAGTGGTGGGGGAAGCGATGGGTATAAAAGCGAGAGCGGCACTATGACAATGCATGAGTATTACTCTAACCTCCGAGGAGTCAACACCTCTGACGCGCAAGCACAAGAAGAAGAAGACGAACAATAGTAAGAAAAAATAATGGCATCGCAAACTTTTCTACAGTCGCTTGTTGATCAATTCAACAAACATTCTAAATCTACAATACTACCGACTAAGAAATGTTCAGAATTGAAAGAAGAAAAACATTACATTATTCACACTATTAAGAAGATGGAAACATCAGTTGGAGACGCCATCAATTGCACATTGAGTGAAGCACCCTACACACCTGGTGATGAACCGAAATTTCAAGTATTTCTTCCCAAACGCTTCGTTCAACTGCTGCAGAATGAAGATTTACGACTGATTCACCCCGGCGCACTCTATTTGGCATCCCACGGTCCTAGTGGAACCAACTCTACTGAACTTACACTTCATGTTATGCCTACTAGCAACTAGTCTGTAGTTTATATATACTGTTGTACATGTGTGTAACTGATTTTAAATAAATAAAAAATAAAAATGAAAAAAAAAATAATAAGAAAAGGCAACATATCGATAGTGTTTCTGCACTATCGATATGTTGCTTTTTTTAAAAACACGTTTGGATGACCTTGACCTAGTTTCGAGGGTATATAAAGGCCGTAATTTTCTTGAGGATCTCATCAGTCTACGACTACCTTTCGTGCTGTACACATCTCTGTTGGCTCTCCAGTTATTACGAATAACAACATGTCTCTTAAGGTTAAGTGTGCATCATATGATACCACCACCATTACAACTTTTGAAGAACTCGACGATTTTATTAATGAACTGCGAGTGTTACTTGCCGGTGGTTATCGTTTAAATATTGATGTTTACGCTAACAACATGAGGATGTTTCCTAAACAGAAGTTCTGCAACGAAGAAGTATTCGTTCCACACAACCTTCAACTACAACACCATCTACTCAAAGTAATGTAAGTTCCAGAAATATTACTAATGTTAAATAATATCAAGTGGTCGCTGTAGCATCTATAAAAGGACCGTGTAACCTAACAGAATCATCATTTGCTCTCCAACTGACGCAGCGAAAACAACTACTAATACCATGTTGTACAGAATGATGATTGAATTCAATGGAAAAATCTACGGAAAAGACTATCAAAGTGTAGAACAAATGACGTCCGATCTTCAAGTATTGACTAAAGAGGGATTCCAACCAAAATTAATTCTAAAATTTCCTGAAGTACATCCACTCTCACTGAAGATCTCATCGCATGGCTAAAGAAGAAAAAGAAAAATACAAACAAGATGTAAAGAAAGAAAAAGAAAATGAAAACTCAGTATCTTAAATAAATACATCTTACACTTGTAAGATGATCTTTTTTAAAACTCCATTTGGATGACCTTGAGATTACCCCCACCACTTTTCCTAGTCTATAAAACACGCTATCCTACACTATACAACTTCATTTCTTGCCAACACTTAGAAGCGCCAACATGGAAGAGAAGAAAAACGAGGACGCACCGCGCTACTGTTGTGAACAAAAATGCACCGATTTAGGAAGATGGATGGTAGACGGATTAGCTTGTACAAAGTGTGAATTCTTCGGATCCTGTTACTGCAAATGCAAGACAAAGCAACTACCACCACCGGAATTGCGAACCATCAAAATTTATAAATCACGATACTTCCACACTTGCTGTCCCCAGAGGTGTATCAAATTTCATCCGGAAAAACTTGTCAATTGTCGAGAGTGCAATGCATATTATAAAGACCACTTTTGTACATGCATCATAAGTGCGTGCAAGTACAGATCAGATTGGTCTACTGATCCTGTTGAAGCTTCAGATGTATAGCTGTAGTCACTGAATGCAGCCCTTTTTTAAAACTCCATTTGATTGACCTTGAGATTACCCCCACCACTTATTTTTTACAACATATATTCTACGGATCATTCGATACGCTTCTCATTCTTATTTCATTACTCGCACTGAGAAAAACATGGATGATAAATTCATTTCCTTTCAACATTTAATTACCGACAGAGAAGAGATGGAAGAACTATTCCAAAACTTACTCACACTCATTGATAACTATCCTTTAAGATGGATCAACATCACAGTGCAATACGTCAATCCTACCAAAATATTTTCATCCTCATCATCATCTACTGCCACCTCCATGTCTTCATCGTCGCAAAGTGCAGAGGAAGAGGAACAGACAACTAATGGTGTTAAAATTGTTGAATTAAACGACGAGGAACAAGAAATGCAAGTTCTGGTTAAATATAAATTTAATATTTAATTTACAAACATTATTAGTATTCCTAACTTAAAAATACAACTAATGGTTATCTTAGTACTCCTCCTACTACCTACCCGAACGGCGTTTTGCTGCGAAATGCGCTGGCCAACGATTCGCATGGGGGTATATCACCCTTCCCCCACCACGCCACCACCCCTCCACTTCCCCCACCACGCCACCACCCCTCCACTTCCCCCTCCACCGCCCTTGCCCGCATATAAGCGAGCCGCTGACTGACGCTCGCCATTTGTTTCCCGACTCCCGTACGATGAACAACGATCCGCTAGCACTAATGAAATCTACTTTTGTAATTAGAACAAGACATGATTTAAAAGATATAATGGAAACTTTAAAAGATATTATAGACAAATTCCACTGCATCACTATGAATTTGGAACTTGCTTACGGTTGTCCAACATGCGATAGAGTTGAGACTGAAGATGAAGATAGTTTGCTAAAACTCACTCCTGCATCCTCCAAAACTACACCGACAGCTGACGACGACGTTTGATCGGACACACAACTGTTTTTTTTTAACCCCCCACCACTTTCCAGTAAATATGCTCTATCCTCATCTTCGTTTCTCATTTCATCGCCAACTTTCCGACCGTCAACACCGCTCCCGTTTCACCTACAGAAATTAAAACAAGCACACAAACATGATGGATGATTTTTCACTTAAAACACAATTGGAAGAGGACAGACTCAAACTAGAGATCAACAGGCTGCAATTGGAAACGGAAAATCAACAAGGGATGGTTCGCCTGCTGCAACTGTTCAAATGCGTACTGTGCTTGTTGTGGGTCTACCTTCTCTTCGCTACCACCTTTGGCGTCTACCACTCCCTCACCAGTGGACGGCACTCCAACACCTCTCTGCACAAGAACACGACTTTGATTTAATTTTAAAAATAAACTAAAACCTCCCGCGGCCCGGCGCCGCCCCTCCCAAAACCCCCACCGAGCCCCTGCGGCTCCCACTTTTTTAAAACCCCTCCGGATGACCTTGACCCACTTCCCAAACCCATCCATCACTGTCACCCCCACCCCACACTTCCAACCCCACACCTGCCACTTCCAACCGCTGACCTTGAACTGGGCCAGGAGTGGCCAAAAGACACTACTCACCATAAATCCATAATACGCTTTTCGTTTTCAAAAGGATTTTTTTACCTTGTCTACTCTTGGAAGATTATCTGAACATTCAGCCTTTGAGCAAATGACACTGAAGTCTAATATCGTATGGACAAAGACGATGAGAGCCTCTTGACTCAAGAATGATATTTGAGATGCAACTCCGATCGCACGGTCCCATTTGAATGTCTTCTTATCACAGACTTCAATCTATTGGATGTTAAAAATAATTTTAACTTTTATATATTTACCTGAAATATTGTTTTATATATAGTTTGAATATGTTTTAAGTTGGATATGGCTGTTTACGTTGCTAAAGAGACGGCAACATATAAGTTTTAGTATTATTTCGTATTATTATTATTTAGTAATATGTACTCAGGTTTTTCAGTAAAAATGTTTTCTATTTCATAAAACATAACATTTTATGAACAATCGTCCTCAAAATTTCTCGTCATTATTGGCAAGATTTTAGTTTATAAATAAACGCTATATTTATTGTAGTTTTCACTACATGAAATAAATAATTAGATTTAATTGGTCGATAAACAAAGAGAAAAATTGCGCAATCTTGGAGACAAATATTTATACAGTTTTGGTTTGGACAATAAAAACGACACGCCTTTAATAACTCTTTTGAATCGCCCTCCATTCATTTTGGTTCTATTGTGACCTTCTCTTGTAGCTCTTCACACAACATGAAATAGGCCTATAACTACCGTTATGGAAAGAGTTGTAACGTTATTATAAATTCCTATATATTCATAAATCTTATTAAAAACCATCCGATCCAAAAATTTTTAGTAATAAAAATAAAACAGTTGAATGGCAAATACTCCATAATAAGGGTTTGGGGTTTGTATGAAATAAATAATTCGTTTAATATTTTTACCGTTTAAGAATGTTTGGTTTGTTTTGGTAAATGTTACCAATATTATGGTTTCAAGTAATTTCTGACTTCAATGATAGTCAAGTTATCACGTTAGATGGCACAAAAATTAAGTATATTTTTTTATTAAAATAGTTTAACTTAATGCTTAAAAACTTTAGTACGAACTTTTTTCTTCCGGTGATAATGTATTCTATTAATTAAAAATTTATCGAGGAAACCAAGTGTAATTTGAAATGTAGGGGAATTGCCAATTATACGTGCATTTTTAAAAAATAATTCATATTCGAATAAAATTGAATTGAACGGAAATTTTTAAAAAGTTATGATTAAAACCAGAGTCAGCATAAATAGATTCGTTACTTCAGCACGTACCACAACTATTTTAAAAGGGTTTTTTTATGTTTTCTATGAAGAGTCTAAATAAAAGTATGTTGTTATAAATAATTGTGGATTAGCAACAGCAGAGGAGGGGAGGTGTGGTGGGGGTGGCAAGGTGTGGAGGGGAGGGTGAAGGACTGGTTAATCCATGGATTGGCTGAAACCTGTGTAATACCACCAGGTCAAGCACTATCAGGTGTAGAGTGGGCTGGCTTGTAACTTGTGAATAATGTAAGAAACCTGGCCTTGTAACTTGAAATTTTTAACCAATTTAAGCATAGATTAAACTAACCTCAAAATTGACCATCCCATGCTGGCGTTTAATTCTTTACGTATTACCAGGACAGTATCAAACAGGAATATTGAACTAGTTTTAATCTATTTCACTTTTTTTCAATATTAAAGTTTTATAACGTATTTTGACGGATTTTAATTTGTATTCTCTTTGACTTTGCCACCAGTTTATTTCTTTAAAAAAAAGTACGACGATTTGATTTATTCATGTGATATGATTTATTATAAAATCCTTATTTTTTTACGTCTTATTAAATTGAAATCGAAGAATTTACAAGTAATTTTCAAATTGGAATTCATATAAACTTCCAGAGATAACCATAATAATAATAACTAGGGGCCCTTGCGCAAATTTCGCATTTTATGATTCTGTATGAGAGAAAAACTCCTAGAATGCGTGAATGTTGATTATGAAGTGACAGAGATTTTTTTGTTTACTATCTGGCTTTAAAATTCATCTGAGGGTAATCAGCTGTTACATTCACATTAAATACCTCGTAGTAAAAGTTGGTCAACATTTTAAAGCACACTCTTACTCTAGAAATAAATCAACGGCCAGGGGGGGGGGGGCGAAGCCCGAAACGAAATTACATTTTTAATCATCATTCGCCCACGGGCTACCTCATAAGCTTTAAAATGACACCTCAATCTTAAAAATCACTTAAATAAGTCGAGAGGAAAAGGGGTGTTACAGACGAAACCCTTATTGAAATAAGTATATTAATTAATAATAAAATATAAAGTTTAATTAACGTTATTATCGATGAATAACAATTGTTATAATTTATAAATCAATATCCAAGCTCTGTGTGAAAATTAAAACTTTATATAGTAACATAACTAGAGTTTGGTATTAACAGCCGTTATTTACAGACACAAAGCACATCCTTAATTGATGGAAATAGAGTTTTAGTTTTAATTTTCTGCAAATAATAGACTTTAAAGTGAAATAAATTCTCTTGCGAATAATTTTTCTTTCGAAAAAAAAGGTTCTTTTTCCTGACATAAGGGATTTCTGGTCAATTTTATGTAATTTTATTTCAGATCTACATACAAATTATATTCATGATACTGTGAAACTTAATTAATTCAAACCTATCATTGTATAGTTGACTCTCTGGCTAACTCATCTCATTCGATGATTTAAATTACTCAATTATGAAGATTGTTTTAGTAAGCAAAGACAGGGATTCGCCAAACCACAAACGACAAGTCCAATACAAATTTATTTGTTAAATTTTTTATGATAATTTTTTGTTAATTGGCCATAAAGAATCGTTATTTGCATACATTGCCATATTGTTATTTTGAAGTAAACTCAACTTCACTTTAAATGTAAAAAAAAATAGTAATGAACAATAAAATACTAAAGATTGACATTTGATACCATTAAGTAATTTACCTAATTAATAACTAAGACCGTTTTAAAATTGAATATCTAACTGGGATGAAAGAGATTATTAACATTCCAAACCAATTGTGAAAAACGGGTTTAAAATTCCTCACTCACCTCTGTAACGATGTTCTGGAGGCTTTCAACATAATTATGGTAATGCTACATTCTTAAAATTTTATTCCATAATTTCCGGAGATGCCATGCCAATATTTAAATTTAAAGAACCAAAACAATACCAAAAACGCTGATCCTTCCAAACTAAAAATTGGTTTACGAATATTTTTTTCTTAAATATTGCAACATTTTTCAACTTGATTTTTTTCAGATGATAGATACAAATTTTGCTGTGTTGGTTCTTTAAATTTTAATATTGGCGTGGCATTGAGAGTATACAGTATGGTTAGATCATATTCAAGAAAAAAATTGGTATTAAATAAATCTATTCTAATCATATAAAATAAATATAAATTCTAATCACTCTGAGGTCAAATATGGTGTACCACAGGGGTCGGTGTTGGGGCCTTTGTACTTTTTAGTTCTTATTAATGACATTTCTGTAAACGTAGACAGTACCTTTAATACCTTTACTTAAATTGCGACCTAACTCAATAGGTAGTTTAAGGCAAAGTAAGTATGAATGAGAGATGAGTGTAGGCTGATTGTGGTGCGATCTTGTGGCCTTGTTACTGACTAAGGCCGACATTCTCCTTAGACAGGACTGTTAGTTCATAGCTCAACACCAATGGTATCTAGGGACCTACAGTTTAACGAGGGATCCGAACCACAATTTCGACCTCATTTTACAATTTGATCTAATTATGAGGATGGTCTTTATGGATGATCTAGTATTTGCCAGTGCGGACGTTAATCCCCACCAGGTAATATCGCATCCACAAGCCATCGCTTATAACTACCCACAATTCGTGACCTCCAAGTAGCTGGATTGGACGTCACCACCGTCCAAGTCATAAATAAAAAATCAAACCAAAATAAATGGCTAAAAGAATTGCCTGTTAATAAATGAACTTAACAAAACACAAAGTTATATTTAGACTTTATGTTTAGCATTTTGTATGTGTAAAGATTAATAATTAAATTTCGTCACAAGTGTTTGAAATTTATCGTTGGGAGGAAATTAAGGAAAGTTTTTGATCCACTAAAATAATAACAATAGGTTTAGAGTTTCGGGTTTTAGCGTTGGGGAGCGCTGTCACGCCAAGACGTGGAAGTGAATTAAAGCTAAATCTCTTGAAATAAATGACAATATATGGTTTATGGGAGGTAATATTATAGTAAAGATTTGAAAATATCGCCTTGAATAGTGTTAATAAACCGGATGCCCAACATAAATCCCGTTACCAATTTATGTATTTGTTGACATTACATTATCAACGCGTGATATTTTTTCTAATGTTCGTCCCGATGCCACAGGATTGGTTGAGATTATGGCGGAGTTCTCCAGTCAATAAATTAGCCACCAGATGGTGCGCGACTAAGACTGATGAACCAAACTAATCTTGAATAAACTGACTGTATCTGGAAACTGTCAGCTTGTTTGGTTTATTTTCATATCAGTTAAGAATGTCGCATTAGATGTCATCATGGTTAATTAGGTTTATATGGCCTATTATGTTTTGAATAAAAATTATTTAATTGCTTTGGTGAATTTAGGGCATTGGTAAAATAGTGAGTCCTAACAACTCTTAAATTAAGGATTAAAGTTTTCGAAGAATATCTAATTATTAATGAAAGTTTATTAAAATACTAAATCCTCCAAGGTACCTTTTTTATTTTAAGTAAATATATTTGCATATTATAGAAAAAAACGCATTTTTCATTTAACATTGAAGACATTTAATGTGAGACGTTATATAAGTTGAGAGTTGCGTATGAAATGTGCAAAAGAACTCTAAAATTATGAATTAACTAACCTGCTATTATTATTTTATGAATAAAATTAAATTGTTAGTAGTACATATATTTTTTAGAAATAACCATAAAAATCAAATATTTTTAAATTAAAAATATTTAATTAGAAAATATTATTTTCTATTTTAATAACTAATAAAAAAATTTTCTATAGAACTTAAAAAAAAAAAAAACCTGTACAAATACTTTTTTCAGTGTCAACATTTTACAAAAAAGGTTTCGACATTTATTTAAAGCTAAATGGAAATCTATTAGAAAATCCTTGCGTCTTGTTTGTAAATATCGATACTAAAATAATTTGAAATTGGTATTTTAATAAAAAAAAAATGATCCAGTTATTTGAGTATGTTCTTGTGTAGTGTATTAAATTTGCTCGACAAACTAAAACCATGTGTTTAAAGATAAAGCGGAGTTGCACAATCATTTTATTATGCGATTCTATTAATAAACTTGTTTCTATTAATAAACTTGTTTCTATTAATAAACTTGTTCATCCCAACAGTTGTATAATCAAACTAAGGATGGGACTACTCGCTAAGTACTGGACCTCCTAAAACCAGCCACTAAACGTTGGTCGCTTGGTCCACAATTACAAGGCTTTGATAAAAGCTACACTGTGGCTACATCATTCATTCTGTCACTAAACCTTGGCGATCATTTTTCTTCTTCGTTCCCTCTTAAACACATCACAAACTTCTTCACATTCTTAACATCATACGAAATTCTTATCATTTCCTGTGAAAAAATTGTAATGCCCTTTCTGAAACCTTTTTTGATCTTCTGTTGTCGGCCTAATTGCTATTTGTGGACTACGTGTTTTTCTTTTCTTTTTTTTAAGTTAAACGTTTATGATAACATTACATTACAGGACATAAATTCCAGTAAGTGTAACCTTAATCGTTCGGAAACTATATACTTTTACCTAAGGTCATCTCTCGACTATGAATGACAGTCAAATGCAAGTGAAGAAATTAGTTTAAAAATATATTAAATTAAACATGGTGTAAAGCCTATATAAGCCGCAAGTGTATAGCGATTTTATTATATTTTTATTACTGTATTTTCGCCAGAGGCAATGTTATTGAAGAAGATACCTCAAACTCTTTTAGAGGCAATCTTTCCAAATCCATCCAAATTGTACAAATTGTAGTGGACATGCCGGGGATTAAACGCATCACCTCTCGAACCCAAAGCTCAAGACGCTAACTAGGTTATCAACATGTCATAATTATAATTTAATCTTAACTATAAACTCTTTCTGTAAACTCCCCTTTTTCGAATAAGTCTCATAACATTTAACTTGTTGTGTCTATGCAAAGCTACACGCCCCTGCCCTCCCGCACACACCTAGCCTCCTCAGCTCATTAGCTTTTTCAGCCGAGGCAATTTGTGGTTTCGCGCCCCTCTCATTCAACTCTAATATTCTGACTGAAAACTCTCCAATCAGTCTCTTACCTCAGTTTTCATGTTTTATTCAAATTTGACTCTTTATGTTTCACTCAAGTAATTCTTATCCCCCACAATTTTAAGGGGGTTTACTTTCAATTTATTATAAGGATTTAACTGTACCTGTGAATCATGTATAATACTAAATATCCAATTTGTCAGTTTTGGGACAAGTTTGTTTTTCTTTCAACTCTATCTTTGAGAAAAAAAAACAACATGGGTGGCCATTGAATTATTTTGAACAATATCATCGATGATGCTCAAGTCTTGTGTCTCAAGAAAGGATGTGGGCTCGATATCAAGTGGGTTTAAGCTTAAGCCAATTTTGGAGGGTATTTTTAGTTTCTGGGTTGGTCGGGTATTTTGCATCCCTCCCATGTGCACACTGAATAAAAATGAACGTCTTTCCTCTCGAGGACATATGTTCAGTTTGGAATTAGTTTTCGATTTTTTCGAATTTTTTACAAGTCAACTTGTATGCAAATTAATACAAATCCATTACTGTAATTTGACCCCAAAAGATTTACATATTAATCGAAGAAGACCGCAAATGGGCGGTGAAGTGACTACGAGTCGTACGACAAATGGTTCCCAAGTTTTTGCCCATTAGAGAGCCAGAACTAGTGTATTGAGTGCCGCCGCAAAAAAGAGCTCTCACATCTGCCGCTAATCGCCCTTCTTGTTCTATCATCGCCAAGTGCCTTACTAAAACAAAGAACGTCTTATTTAGAATGGGAATTATGTACCAGTTTATGTTGGCCTTAGCAATGTTTTTGTTGCCCCGAACGCTAAATAGTGATAGGCCTATGACATTTATGAGACGTACAAATTTTCAATACCCGTTTTCATATAAATCATTAAGTGGAAACTAATTTTACCCTTTTTTACTTTTGTTCGTTACTTTTGTTTGTTGTCCTTTTTGCTAATGGTTTTACGGTTAACAAGTATATACAACGTAATCATGTTAAAAGAAAATATGTGTTAATGCTCTTCCACAAATATTCATGAAATTGATTATTTCCATTTTATCAAAGTGAAATTATTACATGCCAAACTGATAAATAACCCAGAAGTAAAATAATACATTTTAGTGTCCAGATAGAAACAAAATAGACGGATCGTAGTCATTTTTGTGACAATAAATTTCCATTTGCCCGTGGACGATAGGGGATAGCAGAGAAAATAACGAGAAAATAATTTAACCTTGTTTAATTAGGTTAATTAGGTGTTTAAGTCATCACCTTTTTAACAGCACAATTTCTGACACACTTTTCTCCGATTTCTTATTCATCTACTCCATAGGACATTTCAAATCAAAGATTTGACACGACTGCGGATTTAGGTTTTTTATACTTATACCAGAACAATGTATACAAAACCGAATAAGTAGGGATATCCTTATGGGCATGGGGAAGTGAGAACGCCGCCCCCGAAACACAGATAGCACCACCAAGATGTAATTTTTATTCGAGGATCATGCTGATTGGTTGAATGGAAACAGATGGCTAAAATAATTTTGCAGAAGTTTGTTATTGTTTTGATTTTTGTAAACAAATACTCTCATTTTGACATTTAAGAGGTAGAAAGAGCGCTTCCTGTGACAATAAGGAGAAGTAATCCTAGCATCAGCGCTTTATTTTACTTTGGTTTTCGGGGGCAAAACTAAAATTTTTTAACATGGGATGTCCCTACTTATTCGGTTCTGTATTCGGTTCTGTATACATTGTACCAGAACAACCAAGTTTTCTTTTGTGGTCATTCAGATAATAAGAAGATCAAAATGAGAAAGGCAGTAAATATGTATAAAAATAAAAACACCTGGCTATAAATAGTGGGCATATATTTTGCACTAAGAGCCAAACGTGGGGGAACTTTTGGGGGACCGTGTTTTCGACTTCTCCTCGGTTATACAGTTCGAGGGATATGCTTACCCTTTAACCCTTTGGTCGAGGTGCAAACGCCATTTTTCACCATACTACATGATTAAATAGAGTTTATTGATTTATAAATTTATATACATTATGCAATCACGGACTAAAACAGTTAACCAATAAACGTACAATTTTTAGATTTTTTGCTTCTTCAACAGTATCCAACCAAAGAACACACAAATGAATGCACGTGTTAGCCAGGCAACGTCGTGTAGCCTAAGCTTAAAAATAAGGCGGCAACCCAACCTTGCTAGATTGGCTGACTTTACAGCCCTAGTGATGTCAACGTTTACGGTCCTATTTTCGGAATCCGATGATATACCGATTACAGTGTAGTATAGAGAAGACAAACTTTAAGTAATGAAAGGAAGTTAATTGTTTTACAGATGATTGCATTGCTCTTCTTTAGTACAAACTGTCATTTTTTACCAGCTAACAACTCATTATAAAAGATCATTATGTTATTACTTTTAAAAATTGATAATTTGTTTCAGGTCCATATTCTAACAGTCATAATGCCACGGGTTGGAGGCAAATAGATCCCAGTAGTGATGTTTGAAATATTTTCATTTTATTACCGTGCTCATTACCGTACGTCAAGCATGCTTTTAGAACATGTTCCCAAACTATATCAAGTGCAATCGCTTTCGTATTTTTATCTAAATTTATTGAACATCTGGGTTTTCTTCAGAGTCACTTTTAACCTAATTAATTTCACTTCTTAGTGTCGATATGTTTAGAACCGCTACCGCATTATTGAAAATATTGGGACTGTGATTCCTTTAATACGGAAAGTACGTTTTTCTAAAATTATCCACTTAATCAGTGGTATTATATAAGAAGCGGTAGCGAGCAGAGATGGGCAAGTTGAAGCATATTATGCAAGAACGAGAAGACTCCGAGCGATGCGAGGTCGCGGGGCGATGGATAAGGGGCTGATATTATATGCACTTGGACTCTTATGATGTAGATCAGACCAATAGAAAATCGAATCAATCATTTTTTAAACGGCTTACAGTTTAGTCAAAAACACAATATGATTTTGGATTTAGATTTACTTCATTGTTTCAAATACCTTCTGCAAATTTCCTGTGATAAAATGTTTAAATTTTACCTAACCAATAAATTTTAATTTTGGAAAAAGTCAAACCACAAACAGTACCTATTAAATGTTTTTAAAATTAAACTGTACATATAAACAGAACTAATATTCTCATTGTCATTTTACATATTACTTAATTTGATTTTTAAATGGTAAAAATAATTTATGTATCCTTTTTAGTTTTAGTGAACGATTATCGTGATGCGTTGGGATTTTAAAATCTGAATAGTTTAGATGCAGCTCAGTAAAGTAAGACATTGATTGGTTAGTTAGAAGTAGTTAGATTTGGTCACTTCTGGCACAGGTCAGCTGCCCCGGAAACCACGTGCCGGGGCACATAGCTTCCGGTCGTATATTAAATGAGGGGGGAGGACGTGGGGTGAGCGTTTGAAGTAGATTTACGCATAAATTAAAAGTTAGTTCAAAACTGAAATTCAACAATTCGGGGCTGAACTAAATGTGCGCATAAATTAACCGGGTTCAACTAAAACTTCGCATAAATTAAAAGTTAGTTCAAAACTGAAATTCAACAGTTGAACAAAAGTAGAAGTTAGTTGAAAAGGGAGAGGGGATAATTGCTTCAAGGTCATCCGGAGAAAGTTAAAAAAAAAAAAAAAAACTGAACTTCTAAGAGTTCAGTTTAACATTGATCGTCGTACAGGTCAGTCGAAACCGACGAGCGACCGAAGAATAGCTTCAAGATCATTCCTCGCCGTCGAAGATACATCCGAAACTTGGACGGGGTTCTGTGGATTCGGTGAAGGCGAAGTTCTCGGAGGATTCTCTCTCGGGTGGGTAGTAGACGATATTTCGTGAACTTGTACTTGTTCTTGGTTTGTATCCATCTTCTTGTAGTGTGTAATTTAGAGCGGAGTAGTTGTCGGTCGAAGAGCGTATAGAAGAATGAAACAGGAATTGTCGTGAGCGCATTTATATAAAGAAGGGTGGGGGTAAAATATGAAAACCTGCTGAACACAGTCGATAGGTGTAACAAGTTCGAAGTTGTGGAAACGTAACATCGAACGCAAAATGTTGTGAATAACATTATCATCAACGTGAACCTGCGAAGTTCTAACAGAGTATAACGGGTTAAAACTTAATTTCTTCCTCACTTTTGTTAAATTTGTTTTAGTCTTTGAAACCGATGGTTTGTAATTATTTCGTAATATATGTTGTGTCCGCAAAAGTTTCAATTTCAAACATTGCGTATCCATCACAAGAAGTATGTCAGACGTGTAGAAGTGAGAACAAGACTGATGAATGAGATATAACGTCGAGCACGCGAAGGTGATTCAAACAGAACGACATGTGCTAATGTAAATGAAATTTCAGGTTAGTAGCAATTAGACTTGTATAATGAAGTTGGCGAAACGTATATATAATGAGTAGGAAGGATGTGAACACCACAAATGCGAGTTAATTAATGGTCACGGCGCGATGAACAATCTCCTTTTATAATGGCTATCGCGTGAGAAGATCAGTTCCGCATGAGCGCCCAAGTGGAACCTCCCGTGTTCACTCAAGCGGAACCCCCCCCCCCCGGGTGACTAATGAAGCGGAACCCCCCCCCCTCCCCGTCATAAAAAATGGAGATTAAAATCCCCCCCCCCCGGTGGTCACTCAAGGGGAACCCCGCCGGGTCGATGACCGGTCAATGGCCGGTCACGACCGGTTGCTAACCCCATCTAATTACCACACTTCACATCCCATGCCAGCCATGAACTACTATTGTTTGAATGAAACAGAATTAAACATGGCAGCCACCATGGAAAATTCTAACCTCAAACCTTGGTTTTACGTCACTGCGCATGCGCCGCTCCCACTCATTCGTTTCATTTTTATGCTGCTATAACTTGTACTGGAGTGAGCCAACTTCACGCTACGGCGCCTAGTCATGTATTACTCACTTTAGCGCTACTGCGAATGCGCCTAGTCTGTATTACTCACTTTAGCGCTGCTGCGAATGCAACGAGTTCTCCGGATCGGAATCACTCCTCGCTATTGCGCATGCGCCGAGTCCTGTATTACTCAATTTAGCTCTACTGTGCACGGAAAGTTCTAACCTCAAACCTTGGATTTTACGTCGCTGCGCATGCGCCACCCCCACTCCTTCGTTTCATTTTTACACTGCTGCGAACTGGAGTGGATTGAAGACCGTACTGGAGTGAAACAATTTCCCCACCACTGCATTAATTACCCCCACCACTCGAAAACCCGAGGAGCGATACGAGCCCGATTTTCGCGTCAGTCGTCAACGAGTTTTCATAGCGAAAAGTCGTTGGCGACTCGGTAAGAGGTTCAAATATATAGTAGGCCTATATATATTTGAACTTCTTATACTACGTTGCGTTCTTTAATGCAATGTGGTATGTGTGTGTGTGTGTTTGTGTGTGTAAATATTAGTTGTAAGTTGCACTTAATTTAAGAATTAATTTGCGCATTGCGATGTTAGTTATAAGTTGTGTTTAGCGTTAAGGTGTATTAATTTTAAGAATAATGATGGTATTTGGTTGTGTTGAATTATTTGATATTTAATAATGATGTGTTGTTAGTTTTAAGTGTTGGTATTTATAATTAATGTTGTTGTTTTGCCTTTCAGCTAGATGATAGGGGGTAGATTAACTGTAAATTCAGAAGTTCCGTTGAACTTCACTTAGAAGGGGTGGGACATCCGCAAATTGCGGACTAGGTTTTTGCATTTTGTTTAGGAATATGATGGGTGGGATTAGTTGGGTGGGTGTTAGAGTTGCGTTTCTGCATTAGCTGTTCCAGTTTCCCTTCGAATTCACGGTTACGGATGGACCCGGACCGGCCCGTTACGGATGGACCCGGACGGGCCAAACAAAATTGCGTCGATGTCCCTCGCAGAACGTAACTAGTGGGTTGGGAGTGGGAACCGTTAGGCAAACAGGGTGGTGGGAACAGTTACTACTGTTCCCATCACCTTGGTTCTTTATAAGTCTTAAATGACCTTGACCCACTTTCGGAAGGGTCAATGACCGACCCCCCCCCCGTGTTCACTCAAGCGGACCCCCCCCCCCGTGTTCACTCAAGCGAAACCCCCCCCCCGTGTTCACTCAAGCGGAACCCCCCCCCGTGTTCACTCAAGCGGAACCCCCCCCCGTGTTCACTCAAGCGGAACCCCCCCCCCGGAAAAATTAAAATGCCTATAACTCGATAATGGATTAACGGATTAGGACAAGCGATACATCATTGAAAAGGTCTATGTAAGATGAACATTTTAGTCAAAGAAGAATTTAGTTATCTTATTTTAGTCAAAAGTTATGCGAATTATTTGAAATAAATACCCCCTCTCTTTCCTTCCCTCCCACCTTCCCCCACTTAACGGCTGTTAACCCTTCTCATTAGCATACCGTTATAAAAGACGCATCGACCACGGCTAACATTTCATTCTGATTCCAGACGTTACGCTGCGAACTGCGAATAGAACTACCACGATGTCATCCCTGCCGACTACAACTTCCACTACAGCCTGCTCTTCTATTACAAGTTCAACTTCTACTTCTACTACGGCTTCAACTCCAGTCAAGAAAACTCTTCGCTTGAAAAATGCTCCCGACTGGTATAAGAAGCAACTAGATTCGAAACCTTCAACTTCTGGAGCTCCTCTTCCCCCGTCCAACAATACCATACGTCGCAGCATATTTTCACCGCCTTCGTCTTCAAATGACTCCACACCGCCTTCAACTAACATGCCGCCACCGCAGAAGCCAGCTCCCATCCTAATACCCCTTCATTTGAAACCATGCTTCATCGTCTTAGTACACCTATCATTCCACTGTCACCATTGCCTCCTACCCCACCACTTACTATTCCTAAAGATCACACCTATCCTAAAAATAAATCTCCTAAGTCTGCTCCTTCAGAGCGTTTCCAATTATTAAAAGAAGAGCGTCGTAGGGCATTTAGCCGCCCCACTACTTGCCCTGAAGTGCTCGCTAGGGGAATTAAGAAAGGATCAGCTTGTGGTAGGAAATGTGTTAAGAACGAACGTTTCTGCCGTGTACATATCGTGAAACATCTTTCCGAACCACAACTGACAGAAATCCCCACTGTTGAAGACGATCCTGAAATGATATCCGTCAGAGGAGAGAGGCTTAAGAAAGGTTTGAGATATTTTTTTCTAAGGGTTGTTGACCACCAACACATATTGGCAAAATGTAACGGCAATAAATATAAAATTAAAGTTCCTGACAATTTGTGTAAAGAGAAGAGATTTAACAATTTAAGTTCTCAAGACTTTCTCCTCAGGGATAAAAAGGATCGTATTACAAGGTGGGGACGTAAACAGTAAATTCACATAGTTTTTCCAAATTTTGCTAAAAAAAAATAATGGGGGAGAAACACAATGCGTTGTAGCGTTGTGTTTCTCCCCCATTATTTTTTAATACTCTAAGTCTCGTGACCTACTTTTCTAAGGTCGTTGTACAGTTATATGACCTGTCTGACTTGCATTGTTTGCTGGTGTAGCTTCATATAGCGTGCAAAGAATGGTTCCTAATGAAATCTCATCAACATTCAAAGACAGAGACTGTTGTTTTGCAAGTTAATTAGTCTTGAAATAATGAAGTAGGAAACGTATATGTAATGAGTAGGAAAGATGTGAACACCGCAAATGCGAGTTAATTAGTGGTCGCGGCGTGATGAACATTTGTCTTCATTATCACATAACGACTATCTCGTGAGAATATCTGTTCCGCATGAGCACCCAAGTGGAACCCCCCCCCCCGTGTTCACTCAAGCGGAACCCCCCCCCCCCGTGTTCACCCAAGCGGAACCCCCCCCCCTCCGAAAATTTAAATGCGTATAACTCGATAATGGATTGACGGATTAGGACAAGCGATACATCATTGAAAAGGTCTATGGAAGACGAACATTTTAGTAAAAGAAGAATTTAGCTATCTTATTTTAGTCAAAAGTTATGCGAATTATTTGAAATAAATACCCCCTCTCTTCACCTTCACCTTCCCCCACTTAACAGCTGTTAACCCCTCTCATTAGCATATCGTTATAAAAGCAAAGCGAGCGTTGTTCACTCCTTCATTCTGCTTTCACAGGCCACACTTGTTGTTTCGTCTCTGCCGTTATTATTTGCTTTAAAATGCTTCCTCACCATAGTGAAAACTTCAATCCTTCCGAAATTGCTGATGTTTTCCAACAACCTGAAGAAGATGTGATAGATTATTATGATAGTAGCAGTGACAATGAAAATGATAGTAGCACTGACAGTGAAGATGACGGTGAAGATGTAATTAAACTTGATGAACAAATGAGACCAATCTACATCGATGAACAATTTCCTTTTGATACAATAGAAAGATTTATTACGGAAGCACACAAATGGCTAAATTTAGGATTCAATGTTATAATTGGTTCAGCTATTGTGTATAATGACAGTAGGTTCTTCTGTGTAACACCAAATACTAGAGAACGTATGTTAACTTGGCAGGATGATATTATGAAGTGTTATGAGCTCGAAGTTAGCATTGGTGGCTACTTTGTCGCACAAGTGGTCTAATAACCACATTACCCTTCCCTTACCCCCCACCCTATCCCTTCCCAATCCCTTTTCCTTCCCCCTCCCCATTTTTTAAAACTTATAAAAGGCGGGACTATGAACCTCCATGTTTTTAGTCTGTTTAAAAGAAATGGTGAACAAATATGCTGTCTAAAGATACTCCATTTGTTAATTATTTTGAAGTTAAAAATGTTTATATTAGTACAAATGAAATGGAAAGAAGACACAATATAGAGGAAAATTATAACGAAACTGATAATGATTCCACAATGGAAGAAGAAGAAATGGTACAGTTTGAACAAGAACTCTTTGAAGAACTGATAAACGATAGTGACGAAGACATAGTAAAGGAAGCTATTGATACATTTATATTAGATTCATCGTTGGATTCACCCATATCACCTTTATTGTCTTCTGAATCCGAATCCGAATTGGACTAAAGTAGTCCCCCCACTTTATTATTCAAGCAAGTCTTATAAATTGTGAGTTTTTGTCATTAGTAAGTCAGCATTTGTTGGAGCTACATGTACGGTTAAGAATGTCTCCTAGAGATACTTCTTTTATACAATTAATTGAAATTGTGAGACAACGAAATATTACATTAGTCCAAGAAGAAGATGAAGTCGAAACAATCGACATAATACAAAATCCTGTAGAAGAAGCGATGGAAGTAACAGAAATTGATCAAGAACCTTCAATGATGGAAGTGGTTGAAACACATAATGAATCTCAAGATGTAGAAGAGACTGTTTCATATTCTGTTTTTTTGGGATTTTGCATCAAATATTTTTGTTGTAATTCAAATTGAAATTAATAATTCTGAAGAAGTGGTGGAGGAAAATTCTCCCCACCACTAGTTTAAAGTTGGTGGGGGAATGTTCATAAATGTGTTGGTTATTAGCGTAGAAGCTTATTTGTCAGGAAACTGTCGACTAAAAATGTTTAATCCTAACGAACCTTCTTCGAGTAACTATCAAATACAAAAGTTTCGAACATCGAAACGTTTTGCATCTTCGTACTATAAAATGTTAAATCTTCCTGTTATTACGAACAATAATCAGAAAATGTACAAATTCTTTTGTTCTCAACTAAATAAAACGTTAAGTCTACCACCAAATACGTTCACTTACAAGCTACCCTTGATAGACAAGGATGATGTAAGTAAAATACCATTAATTCAAGTGAAATTTCTGGAAGATGGAATCCTTTTTAATATAAGAGAAGTATATCATAACGAATATTCGAAAAGATTGGCTTTCAACTTTCTTAAGGAACATATAGGATGTGAAACAGAACAGTATCCAGGACCTTTTTACAAATATCTTTTTGATAATGGAGCAAGTGTAACGGTGGAAATAAGTATCAAATTAATGTAATTCTCCCCACCACTAGCCTAAAGTTGGAGGGGCAAGTGCATAAATGTGTTGGTTTTCTGCGTAGACGCTCATTCTTCGAGATATCGTTGACCAAAATGTTTCGTCATATTCCTTGTGATACGACCTCTTCGTTCAGGGAGAATCAAAGATTGAAAAGACTAGAAAAGAAAAAACAAGACCGACAAGATATGAACATGGAGTTCAATCGACTACAATTTCAAATACCTGGAATTGCAATGGGAACATCAAAATTGAAAACCCTACACTGGGCTGGAAGTTACATCAAGTATTTAAAACTACAAATCGAAGCAAGAGATTTAAAATTGAAGAAATTGGAAATGGAAAATCGAGAAATGAAGAAACTAATATCACATATGTCTGGTAATACTACAGTTCAAAAAGGTGAAGAAGAAGGAAAAGAAATATTAGGAATCTAAATTATCAACAATCTTCTTAGAGAATGGGGAATAGATCACTTTGTGGTAATGGAATAACATGTCACTTAGTGATCTATTCCCAGTTCTCGCTTGATATACAATGACCTTGACCTATATAAAAGTGGTGGGGGAAAATCATATAAGAAAAAGGTTTTAGATGTAACTATCAGTATAAGTCTAACACGATGGATAGGTTGTTGGTTCTGTGTTTACAAGAAATTATCAATAATGGGTTTCTTTACCATTACATCATGAGATCAAATGAGTGTGAAATACCTAAAGCAATTCGTGAAATGCTCATTGAATTTAAGAGAGACAATTATGGATTTGCTATCTATCTTGCTTATACTTTTAAAGATGGTACAAAAATGTGTCATGATTGTGGAAAAGCGTCTGTTTTAGAATTTGAACAATTCCAAGATGATGGAGGTAGGTTAGTTCATTTTGTAAAAGGTCAAATAATGAAATTCGAAACATGTAATAACACTTGCGACATTTGTGCACAGTGTTTGTTTGAATTTATTAAGTATCGTGCATTCAAACCGTAATACCCCTTCCAATATAAAGGAGAGGGGGAAAAGAGTGGGGGGTTATAATTAGGTGGGGGAACGTGTATAAATGCAGGTTGTTTGAAGAGAGTTTTATTATTGTTGCGGCATTAGAATAAACATCATGGAATTCGAAGTGCGCCATTTCAAGATTAAATATGAAGAGTAGACCTCTGTTGCAAATTTCATATCATCGAAAGAGGAAGAAAACAAGTTGGTGCAAGTGTATTGTTATATAGAAAATGAGGAAAGCCATCACAAGGTGATGAGCTATCTCAACAGACCGAATGTATCGTCGAGGAGTCCTGAATTTGTCAAATACTTAAAAGAGGAAGACGCGGATGTCATATTGGAAGTATGGTATAAAAATTTGAAATGTGAAAAAACAAGTATAAATAACTATGGTGGGGGGAAGAATATATAAGTCGGTGGTGGGGAGAAATGTGATAAAAGAAGTAAAACTTTAGAAAAGGGTTCACTCTGTACGACAACAGTGAAAGATGACTGATCCTTCTGCAACACCAGTATTTTCAACTACAGATTGCCACCAAAACTTAGAACCGAAGATGTATTGCAATACTCCAACAACAAATTATTATCAAGCTCAACGGCCGCAAGTATCTCATTGTACTTCAACATCAGTGTTGAAAATGTCAAAGCCATATCCAGATTGTATGTACGAGCCAATAACACCATCTTCGGCAAGACTAAGGAAAAACCTAAAAATGAGAGAAAGGTGCAAGAAAGAGAAGATAGAATTTGCAAAATTGCAACTAATAGTGCCTTCCATTCAAGTCGGATGTAGCAGACTGAAAACTTTAGAAAAAACCAACGCATATTTGTTACAATTGTTGGAAACTATTGAAGATTTGGAAGAAGAAAAATGGACATTCTACCAAGTAATGTTCAAACACTCATTCCCCCCAGAAAAACCAAAAAAAAAAGATAAAAATAACAAAAACCCAAAAAAATTAGATGTAGAATAGAGAGCGAGGAATAGATCACTTTGTGGTAATGGACTAACATGCCACTTAGTGCTCTATTCCTCGTTCTCGCGTTAATACCGGATGACCTTGACCTATATTAGTAGGGTGGGGGAAATTGAAAGTGGTGGGGGAAAGTGTATAAAAGACGAGTGTACTATAGTCGAATTATTCTGAAAGCGAACTTGTCACGAGTAAGGACTTGAAGGAAAGTGTTATGGACTTGACTACAAATAAAGATAATAAAAACCTAAAGATTCGGGAAATGGCTAAAGCAAGAGAGTCAAGAATAAAGTTAAAGTTTTACAGACTACAGAGATTGATTCCCGGGGTTAGGTTAGGAGAAATACGAACAAGAACAGTGGACATGGCAGCTGATTACATTAATCAGTTACTTACGGAATTAATGATAAAAGAAGCTAAAATAGAAGCGTTGGAACAAACGATAAAACGGCACTTTGAAAATTCAAATTGTCAACCTATAAACTACGTAATAAAAGAAGAAGTAAAAGATTGAAATTGAACAAAAATGAACTTGAACTTTGGTTATTGATTGGACACTTCTTAGAGAATAGGGAATAGATCACTTTGTAGTAATGAATTAACATGCTGCTTAGTGATCTATTCCCAGTTCTCGCTTAATCTAAAATGACCTTGACATACTTATCAAAATATCATATAAGCCGAATCACAAAGAGTTATTCCTCATTTACTTGAAATGGCTCCTGTGGACAACACCGATTATCCAAGGAAACCTCTTATTGAAATATTGTATAAAATTCAACTAGACGATTTTAATATGGAAGAAAATGATAATAACAGTGAAACATCAGAAGTAGAAAGTGTAAATGATATGGATGTAGATCTAACAACATCAGAAGTAGGAAGTGTAAATGATGTGGAGAATGAAAATTTGGATATGGATGTAGTAATATCAGAATCTTCATCATCGTTTGAATATGAAGAAGTACATACTGAAACTCCAACTGGAATAGAGAACACAAATGAACAATCAGTTAGTAGAAGATTAATGTTTCGTCCAAGACGTTTGTTTTCCTCGGATAGTGAAGAAGAAGAAGAGGATGATGATGAAATAGTGGTGGGGGAACCGTTATAAAAGCGGGA
Organism: Neoaliturus tenellus; assembly: GCA_030545055.2. Lineage (NCBI taxonomy): Eukaryota > Metazoa > Arthropoda > Insecta > Hemiptera > Cicadellidae > Neoaliturus > Neoaliturus tenellus. The sequence continues at coordinate 19,928,370 of CM061537.1, read as the reverse complement.
CCGTCAGAGCCCATTTCATTTCTCGGCGAAATTTCGAAGAGTAAACATCGTCAACATGTATCATTGCGATAAATGTTCGGAATCGTTTCACGATGAAATTCTACTAGATATACATAAAGAACTAATTCACAACAACACAGAAGAAGATCAAGAACAACAAGAAGAACAAGAAGAACAAGAAGAAATAACAGCAACATCTTCAACTACTTTACCGAATCTACAAGTATTTGCTTTACCCGGTAAGGTAGTAATGCATCATAAGATTCAAAATGAAAACTTGAACTTAGAAGAATTTATTAGAGAAGCAAAACCAATCGTAAGTAAAACTTTAAAAGAAGAATTGAAAAGATTGAACTTTCTTAAATTTGGTTTACTACTAGAAGCTATGTTTATAAATGCACAAGAAGAATTATCACCAAGAGGATTCATAACAAAAAACCGAACCATCATGGAAAGTTCAAATATTGATTCAATAGTCGAGAATTGTATAGAAGAAATATTAACTAAACTTCAGGAACACGAAGAAGAGGATCCGGATGGAGTCTTACAAGTATCGAAGTATTAGATATAAGAGTTCACAAACACGGATATGGACTAATGGGATCTAGTTACATTCCTTTGCCAAAAATAATTGAAAATACAAAATCTTGTATTAATGTTCAAAATGAAGATAATGAATGTTTTCGCTATGCTATGACGTCAAAGTTTGTATTAATAAATCCACAAAGACCCAACCAAGAATATGAAGATGCAAGACACAGGTACAATTTTCAAGGAATAACATATCCCGTTTCTACAAAAGATATATCAAAATTTGAAAAGAAAAATTCCGGCACGTCTATTAATGTTTTTGCTTTAGATAGTTCAAACAAAGTGTATCCTTTACGAATTGCAAAAGAAGAGCTACCAGATCATACGGATTTACTACTACTAACGCGAGGAGATGTGTCTCACTATGTGTACATAAAGCAATTCGATCGTCTTGTTAACAAGCAACTTTCTAAAGCTCGACACAGAAAGATAATTTGCAAGAGATGTTTTAATTTTCAACGAGAAGGAAGACAAGGAAGAGAATGGTTACAAGAGCACAAAAGATTATGTAACAATAATTATGAAGCAAAGATTAATTTACCTTCGGAAAACAGAGCATTCGTTACATTTGAAAAGGTTCATCATCAATACCGTATCCCTTTAGTTGTGTATGCGGATTTTGAATCAACACTTGTTCCAGTTGAAGATGAACATTGTGAAGCAAGAAAAAGTGTAAAGTATCAAATGCACAAACCAAACAGTTTTTGTTTAATGGTCAAATCAACATTATCAGAAGAACATTTAAACAGATATGGATTAACTTCAGAACCTCTAGTATATCGTGGTGAAAATGCGGAAAAAATATTTCTTGATCACCTATATTCAATAGCTGGAAATACACAAAGATTATATACAAATATTGTACCAATGAAACCGATGGACGAAGAAGAAGAAATTCAACATGAAAATGCGACTCACTGTTTCTTGTGCAAAAATGATTTTACTATTGAGAATTATAAAGTTAAAGATCACGATCACCTCACAGGTTATTACAGGGGTGCTGCTTGTAATAAATGCAACTTGAGCTATCGTTTACCACTATTTATCCCTGTGGTTCTGCATAATCTCAGTGGGTACGACGCTCATTTTATAATACCTGAATTAGGAAGAGACGACGGTAAAATCGATGTGTTAGCTGAAACTTCAGAGAAGTTTATAAGTTTTTCCAAAGAAGTTGGAAACGTCAAACTAAGATTCTTGGACTCCTACCGATTTTTGCCGTCGAGTTTGTCCAAACTTTCTGAAAATCTAAGGAAACAAGATTTAATCGAAACGAAGAAGATTGTAAACAGCGACAAACTGGATCTGGTACTTCGAAAAGGTGTTTTCCCATATGATTACATAGACAGTTTAGAAAGATTTAATGAAACATCACTACCTCCAAAAGAAGAATTTAAAAGTAAACTGTACGACATGGATATATCTCAAGATGATTATGATCATGCATGCAAAGTATGGAACGAATTAGGATTTAGAACATTGGGGGAATATTCAGATTTCTATGTCAAATTAGATGTGACTTTATTATGTGATGTGATGGAAGAATTTAGAAATACGTGTTTTGCGTCATATGGATTAGACCCTCTTCATTCGTACACTTCGCCTGGACTAGCGTGGCAAGCCATGTTAAAAGAAACAAATTGTAAAATACAACTTCTTACAGATATAGATATGGTGTTGATGTTAGAATCAGGAGTTCGAGGAGGATTGACGCAAAGTGTAACACGTCATGTCAAGGCGAACAATAAATATTTGCCCGATTATGATGCATCAAAACCAACAACATTCCTGGGTTATTTTGATGCAAATAACTTGTACGGATGGGCAATGTCGAATCCCCTTCCATATGATAATTTCAAATGGATAGACCCAGAATCAATTGGAAACATAATGGATATACCGAAATATGGAGAAACTGGTTACATATTCGACGTCGATTTTGAATATCCCGAACATCTTCACGACGAACATTATGATTTACCACTTCTTCCGAAGACTGAAATTTCTCCAACTGGAAGATGGCCAAAATTATTGATGACTTTAACTAACAAGTCTCGGTATGTTGGACACTACTGGATGATACAACAGGCCTTAGACTTGGGATTGAGAATTACAAAAATTAATCGAGTACTACAATTCTCTCAATCTTGTTGGTTAAAACCGTACATTGACAACAACACAAGAAGAAGAGCCGCCGCTACATCAAGTTTTCAAAAAGATTTCTTCAAACTAATGAACAACGCAATATTTGGCAAGACTTTGGAAAACAAAAGGAAACATAAGGATATCAAATTGGTAACTGATCCAGTAAAATTACAGAAATTAGTGCAACAACCAAACTTTGGTTCATCTGTAATTATTAATGAAAATCTAGTTGTTATTTCCATGAACAAGAAGTCAGTTCTAATGGATCGTCCTTTGTATCTAGGAATGTCAATCTTGGATATTTCCAAAACACACATGTACGAGTTTCATTATAAGAAGATGGTTAACTATTATGGAAGAGAGAACATTGGTATTGCATATATGGATACGGATGCACTAATTTACTGGATTAAAACAAATGACATGTACGAAGATCTACGCACTTTTATGTATAAAGATGATTTCGACTTTTCCGATTATCCCAAGGACCATCCAAATTACGATTACGACAGAAACAAGAAAGTATTGGGAAAATTTAAAGATGAAACAAATGGTGTGCCGATGATGGAAATTGTAGCATTAATGTCCAAACTATATTCATTTCAACTGTACATAAGCGAAAGGAATCAACATCAAGTCACGAAAAAGGCCAAAGGAATAAAAACCTCTTTCCTGAAGAAGAACGTACAGTTTGAACATTATAAAAGATGTTTGTTTGAAAATGTTGAAACAACTGCAACGTTCAACACTATTAGAAGTTATAATCATCAACTCTTTAGTGTCAAACAAACAAAGTGGGCATTAAGCTACAAAGATGACAAGCGCTATATTTTAGAAGATAAAATTAATACTTTACCGTTCGGCCACTACTCCCTGAACCCTATCGACCAGTAAACCTATTCTTCGTCCTCTACCTTCTTCCTTTTTTTTCCTTTCCGTAAAGAAGAGGGGACATGGCAAGCCCAATGCCATGTTCCCTCTTTTTTACACTAATATGAAATGGCCTTGACCTATATTCAAACTATATAAAAGAGAATGAACTGTTGTATGGATCAGTATTTTTACAAGCGATGTGCAAGCAACACCTGAAGATGGAAAGTGTGAAGGACAAGATTGTAAATGAACTACATAAACCAGCAAGAAGAAGATTTCCAAGAAGAAGTACAATCATTAAAGGAATGAATGATCTTTACCAAGCTGATCTCATTGAAATGATACCGCACAGTAAATTAAACAAAGGTTTCAAATATATTTTAACAATTATAGACTGTTTTACTAAAATAGCTGACGCTTTACCATTGAAGGATAAGACTGGTAAAAGTGTTACAAAAGCTATGGAAACAACGATACAAAGAAATAAATTCAAAATCAAACATCTACAGACCGATGATGGAAAAGAATATTTTAATAAAGACTTTGGAGCTTTAATTAAGAAATATCAAATAAATCATTATTCTACAAATTCTGAAGTTAAAGCTTCAATAATTGAAAGGTTCAATAGAACATTGAAAGGAGCGATGTACAAACAATTTTCAAAACGAGGATCATACGTGTGGTATGACATATTACCACAACTTATAAAAGAGTATAACAACAAATATCATCGTACCATCGGAATGAAACCTATCCAAGTAAACAGCGCTAATGCTAAGGTTGTATTACAACGCATCAGAAATAATACAACACCTAAATTGGAAAAGTTGCAACCAAAAAAGTTTAAAGTCAACGATAAAGTTCGTATAAGCAAATACAAAGGTGTATTTAGTAAAAGATATCTACCAAATTGGACTAATGAAGTATTTACAGTTTATAAAGTGCAACCAACTATACCTGAAACTTACTTATTAAAGGATAACAAGGGTGAATTACTTCAAGGTGGATTCTACGGACATGAATTGTTGAAATCAACAGTCGGTGATGTATATCTTGTTGAAAAGGTATTACAAAGGAAAAAGGATATGGTTAAAGTCCGGTGGTTAGGATTCGATAAAAGTGAAGACTCTTGGATTCCTTCAAAAGACTTGGTATAGTAATTTAATAGCTCATTGTGTGTTTAACCTTGACACAAGATGGAGATTGTACAACAAAAAGATCGATTTAATATCAATAAAATTGATGAATTGACGGTTGACAATGATAAGTTAAATCATGGTAAACATGGTGAACTACTACCAAATACGATAAGATGTTTAATAACTGGTCCTTCAAATTGTGGAAAAACAAATGTTGTTTTTAACCTTATAACTAATCCTAAAGGATTGCGCTTTAACAATATATACATTTTTTCAAAATCATTGCAACAACCAAAATATCAATTATTGGATAAAGTACTTGCAAATGTACCTGAAGTGAATTTCTACAAGTTTAATGCCAGTGAAACAATTATGCAACCAAATGAAGCAAAACCATTTTCTATTTTTATTTTTGACGATGTGTCTTGTGAAAATCACGACACTATAAGGAATTACTTCGCTATGGGAAGACATCATAATATCGATAGCATTTATATTGGTCAAACATACAGTAAGATTCCAAAACAACTCATAAGAGACAATGCAAATATGTTGATCATCTTCAAGCAAGATGAAACAAATTTAAAACATATATATAATGATCATGTAAATGCGGATATGGCATTTGAGAAATTTAAAGAGATGTGTGGCAAAGCATGGAATGAGAAATATGGCTTTCTCGTTATTATGAAGGAAGAAGATATTTAAAATGGTAGATATCGTATAAAGTTGGATAAATTTGTATTTATGCGTTGAACTACCGATGTTACATCTAGTTACACGTTGAACTTCACAGTGTAAACATGGTGAATCAAGAAAAACTATTGAAAGAAATAAAATCACTCAGTGATTCTATTAGGATGAAGAATCGTGCATTGAGGATGGGTTTAAGTGAAAGAGAAGAATTTCTAGAGACTACATTTAAACCTATTACGGAACCTTTAAAACAGATATCAGAAACTATTGGTAAACCTCGTTATGAAGGAGATGTTTTACTACCAGTTTCTAAACAAGAAGTACAAGCATTAAAAAAAGAAGAAGATGATGATTCATATACAAGTGCTAGTGAGCAAGAAGAAACAAAAGAAGAAGAAGAACCAATTGTTGAAAAGGAAGAAGAACAGCCAATACCTGAAGCTGAACAATCTATTCCAAATTTAACTAAATTGAGTAGCGATATATTACAACATGGACCTCTTGGAAGAAAATATATAATGAAAATGCTACATGACATGAAATCAAACCCGAATTTGAGTAGATCACACGTATACGGAGCAAGAATTGATGGGAATGAATTAAAGATCGGCGATTCAAAGCTTGAAATAACACAAGACGATTACATCATTATTGGTGAGCATAAATATAAAGGAACAAAAGGACTTTATGAATTAATTTTTAAAAACATACCACTAAGATATTCATCCAAAGATTTAAGTGTTTTTAAGGAGATTCTACAAAATACTAACGCTCATAAAAGAAACTACCTAAAGGATGCAATGATTAATCGTTCACGTGCAACAAAATATAACATTGTTATAAAAAAGTTGTTTCCTCCACGAAAATTGCCAACATTACGTACTGCACCAGCGGTGAGACAACCACTGAAAAGAAAATCTTTATCACTTATGGATTTATCACTTCTTGAACAACATGGTAAAAAGAGTAAAGGAGATACTTCAACATCTGGCAAAGGATTGATGAAAAATCTGTACAATACGAATGTGATTTACTACAACGACATCAATAAATTGGTTGATAGAATGAGACTATTGCATGAAGCCATGGAAGCCGGTCATACAGGTTTAAATAATGAATGGGTAGCTCTGATTGACGAACTCAGGAATCGCGGCATAATCGTATAATTGTCCGCGGATATATAAGAGTTGCAGGCGTATAATGTGTCAGTTCTAACATGAGCGTCGACAAGTTCGGACGATACTCCGCGTTAGGAGTCCAAGTTGGAGAAAACAGAAAAAGAAGTGGATTACCGCAAACACCCGAAGGTGACTATAGCATAAGTAATAAACGTTTAAAACTAGTTAAAGATCCAGAAGAAGATACTGATGGAGCAAATTTGAAGACAGTAAAAGAAGCTACTTCAACATCATTGAAATTACATAAGAATACTTACGATGTTAAATCACATAGAATAATTAATGTTGGTAAACCAACTGAAGGTTCTGATGCAATTACTAAAGAGTACTTATCATCTGAACTTTCAAATACTTTAAAATTGCATAAATAATAAACGTTTAAAGTTTGTTAAGGATCCAGAAGAAGATGGAGATGCAACAAATTTAAAAACAGTAAAGGAGGAAACATCTACAAGTTTAAAACTCGACAACAACCAACTGTATGATGCAAAATCTCACAGGGTTATTAATGTTGCAAAACCAGTCAACAATGGAGATGTTGTTAATAAAGGCTATTTTCTATCTGCGATGGAATACGCTTTACTGTTGGAAAAGACTAAAAGTGGAAAAAAGTACAATGCTTTAAATTATAAAATAACTAATGTAGCAGATCCAACCGAGGATACAGATACAATCAATAAGCGTTATTTGCATTCTGTAATACCAGAAAAGAAAAAAGATGGATTTTCCTTCTATAAATATACTATAAACGATATTGGATATCCTAAAGAAGAAAGTGATGGTGTTAATATTAAATGCATTAAAGATAATTGTATTTTATATAATGGTGCTGTTATTGATTGTCATGGAAAAGTGTTGTCCAATCTGAAAGATGGTTCAACTCCATCGGATGCTGCTACTGTGAGACAAATGAATGAAAGCTTGAAGAAAGGAACATCCGCTTTTGTTAAACAAAATCAGGTGGTGTCAAAGAAAGGTGATGAGTTTGTGCAAGGAAGTGAAAAGTTTACCTTACTACAACTACAAAATAACAAGTGGGATGGAAAAAATAAAAGATTGTCAAATATAAGTTTAGGCACGGAAGAACATGATGCTGTTATTTTAACACAAGTGCCACAACTATCAGCTACTGGTGTTAACTTTATATGTGGAGGTAGACGATTAACCCATGTAAAATCTGGTAAAGATGATAATGATTGTGTTGTTGTGAAACAAACTATAGTTTTAGATAAAATAAATAACTTATATGATGGAAAAAATAGAAGAATATCTAACATATCAGCAGGAATAGTTCCGAATGATGTTGCTACTATTAATCAAGTTATAGCAACCTCTAATAACGATCCATCTGTGTATACATGTAATGGTAAACGTATCACAAATCTTGATAATCCTACACGTAACAAAGATGCTACTAATGTAGAGTATGTAATGAATCTTGTAGGTAATGTAGTTATTGATATGCATAATCATTTGATTAATGCATCGATGAAACACAATAAAATCGAAGATTCTCAGAGAATCCAATGGATTAAAGATGAAATCATTGATAGATACTAGTAAAACTTATGAATATTTAAGTATGGAATACACAAAAAAAGGATTCATTATCATAAAGTATTTCATAGAGTGAAGACGTTGGTTACATAAAACAGCATAATGAAGACCGTATCGCTCACTCGTCGTCAAGACAGCGGCAAGAGAGGACGTGGTTTAACATCAGCTGCATTATCCCTGCTCAGACGGATTCCAATTGGTGCTGTTGTGAATCGAGCGATAGACGCTTTACCATACGAATTACATCTGCCCGGAGGTTATCAATATTGTGGACCTGGAACTAAGTTGTCAAAACGTTTAGCAAGAGGAGATCCTGGAATTAATAAATTAGATCAAGCTTGCAAAGAACACGATATAGCATATTCAAAGTATAAAGATTCAACAAATAGATCAATAGCGGATAAAATTCTAGCGGAAAGAGCTTGGCAAAGAGTAAAATCAAGTGACGCAAGTATTGCAGAAAAAGCAGCGGCTTGGGCAGTAACTACAGCCATGAAGACGAAAGCTAAATTTGGTGCTGGAAGACGACGTCGCAGAGGAAGACCTGCAAAGAGAAGAGCTCCCAAAAGAGGTGGAAACATTAAGAAGAGACGTCGTAGAACTCGTAAAGCAACAGTAAAGAAAGCTTCTATTTGGTCAATGGTAAAAAACGGAGCAGGTTTATACCTAAGACCGTACCGTGTGTACTAAATAAGAAGAATCAATTGATAATTCCAAATAAAGCCTTAACAAATCATCAGTTAAATGATTATGTAAAATGTTTGAAAATACCATTCTTTCGAGGAGTTTTTATGAAAGATGCATTACCAACTAAAATATGGAAAAATGAAACTGGAATCGTAAATTTGGATTCCACCTATGGTTCAGGCACTCATTGGGTATGCTATAAAAAACTCGGACAAACCATTTACTACTTTGACAGTTTTGGCAATCTACCACCGCCGAAAGAACTGCAACATTATTTTCGAAACTCCAAAAACATTTTTTACAATTACAAAAGAGAACAACCTAACAATACTGAAATATGTGGGCATTTATGTTTGGAGTTTCTAGCGAATAGTGTCAGTCAGCTTTAAGATGTCATCGTATACAGTGTCACTGAGTGGAAATTCATCCACATTGAAAAGTACGCTGTTCCCAGCATTGCGTCTATCCAAGGAAAGATTATGGGAAGCGGCATTACTTGATTTAACTACCTACAACTCAATTCCCAATGTTACGGAAGGAAAGAACAATTTACTACATTATTATGAAACTAAGGATGCTTCAGGAAAATACCCAGAATTGAAAATAATTACATTTCCTACTGGAGCTTATGAAATCGATGATATAAACCAATTACTACAAAAACAACTCGGAGAAGAAAATATCACCGTTAAAGGAAACAATAATACTTTAAAAGCAGAAATAACTTCAAAATATTATAACGATGTCAGCTTCAAAAACTCCATTGGCAGTTTACTTGGATTTACAGATACAAAAAAGAATATATTAACTCCTGGAACTACTCATTCAGGTGATACAATATTGAAAGTCAATAGTATCGATGTAACGTGTAATATTATACACGGATCGTATAGAGAAGGAGTGAATCAGCATATTTTACATACATTTTATCCAACAGTGGCTCCTGGTTTTAAAATTGTTGAGAAGCCACAAAACTTGATATACCTACCGTTAAACACCAGTTTCATTTCAGACATCGTACTGAACATATTGGATCAAGACGGTGTTAGTGTTGACTTTAGAGGAGAAACGATAACTATACGGATACACATCGGAGCGGCAACATAAAGGTCAACATGGGATTATCATTTAAACCGCAACGGAAGAGTCGGGAGCTCAGTAGCTCCTCAACATTGGAAGAGTTAACATCGGACAACATTCGTTTTCTACAGAAGATTGGATTGAAACTTAAACACGATGGATATCCTGGATATATCTCAAGGACCGACATTCGACGAAACACTATGGGAGAAGGAATATCACACGCACAACCCTTACACTTCATCAAAATTAAACAATAGCGATGAAATAAGGATTCCCATTCAACAACAAGATATTTACACATTACCGTGTGAAAGTTATTTGTACATTGAAGGACGGGTATTAAAATTGGATGGAAAAACTGCTTCAACAGTTCCTTTTATAAATAACCCGATGGCATATCTTTTTGATGAAATAAGATATGAGATATCAGGGGTGACAGTTGATTCGACAAAAAAGGTTGGTATAACAACGACATTGAAAGGATTAACATCATTAACACCGCATGAGAAGAATTCAATAGTCACCGCCGGATGGGTTGCCCCTGATAAAGACACTATAACACCGGATTCCAACGGTCACTTTGATTTTCATGTACCCTTACGATTGCTTTTGGGATTCGCTGAAGATTACAAACGAATAATAATAAATGTCAAACAAGAATTGGTATTACTCAGATCTTCAACTAACAAGGACTTGATACTTGCAGACCCTGCAACTACGGAAGATAAACTGGAATGGCAACTACAATTGGATAAAGTTGTTTGGAGAGTACCTCATGTAAGATTGGCCGATGAACATAGAATCGTATTATTGAGAAAGTTAAAGTCTGACCGTGATATTGTGATGCCATTTCGAAGTTGGGAATTCCATGAATATCCTACACTACCTCAGACAGAACGACAAACATGGACCGTCAAGACATCAACTTATTTGGAACGGGCAAGGTACATAATACTCGGTTTTCAAACTAAGCGAAAAGATGTTATCACTGCAAATGCCGGTCAATTTGATCACTGTAAAATAAAGAATTGTAAAGTTTTCTTAAACTCTCAATTCTTTCCGTATGACAATTTGAATGTCATGTTCAGCAAAAAACGTTTTTCCATTTTATACGATATGTATGCAAGATTTCAATCGTCATATTATGGAAAGACTAATACACCACTATTATCGCCTGACCAGTATTATTCCAAGGCTCCGATAATTGTAATCGATTGTTCAAAACAAAATGAATCGGTAAAATCATCAAGTGTGGATATAAAAATTGAAATGGAATTTGAAGAACCAGTAGCGGATGGAACTTCGGCATACTGTCTAATTCTACATGATAAAATAGTTACTTACACACCGCTGACCGGAATTGTGAAGAATGTACTTTAAAAAGAATTAGTACAACGACTGCAGATTTTTGAGGTTAGAATTATCTGCTTCAATTTTTGAGGTTAGAATTTCGTTTGTGAAAAACAAGTTGAAAACAAACATTTATGTGATTGTATAAATTTCAAGGATTTCACGAAAAACATAAAAGAGAGAAAATCATGAGTGGAAAGTTCATTTTATATTCGACCGTCGTATGGGAAACATCGTTCGCAAGATGAGTTCTACTAACGGAGAAGAAAATACACCTCTAATGGATGAGAATAGTTCAGATATAGAAAAACAAGTTGAACGAGAAATGGACGAGTTCCTCAAGTTTAACAAACATAAGAAGAGAGAAGAAGAAAAAGAAGAAGGAGAAGCTGAAAAAGAAGTAAAAAGAAAAAAGGTTGAAGTTAACATTACAACTAATATTTTAACAGAAGTATTTCTTCGGATTTTCTACCCCATTTCATCATGCATGACGAAAAGTATTTCAGTTGGAATTTTAAAATCATTGGATTATTCACCGATTGTTATTTTAAATCATGGAAATAAAATGGTTACATTCACTGAAACTTCTTGGGAATCATTTATGAAACATTTACATCTTTTGGAATGTTATTTGAGTAACAACACATTTGGAAGAAGAACAAGATTAAGTTTATTGGAATCAAATATTGAAGTTGATATAGTGAAACATCGTGGGGGACAAATGGTTCGCTTCAGAGATTTAACTAGACATGATGTAAAATTACATTTGACTAAAGAAGAATTTTACACTTTAAGTTGTACTACCGGTCCCGTCACCAGATATTTGAAACAACTAATATTTTCAAGTGCAATAATCAAAGACTATCTAATCGATACATTGGACAGACAACCTTTCGTTCCAATTTTATACGGTCCCGTGGATACTTCAATTTTTAATCGAATACCTCAAGAAGTGGATATGTGGAGACAATTGAACAACTATCACACCAACTTTAATATCGACGAAGAAGCGCAAGAAGTTAAAGAAGAACAATCGTGTTTGTAATACAAGTCAGTTGCTGACGAGACTTCATCATGAACAAACGGGTTTCGTTTTCTAATGCGCCACATATAATGGAAGTTAAAAAAGGTATAATTGAATTTCAAGCTTTTCGAGGAAATGATGGAAATTTTATTATAAAAGAATTAGTAATTTTGGATATGAACACATCTGTAGTTTATCATTACTTATTCAAACCTCCATTACCATTCAATAGACTAACAACTAAAGCGAAAGTTACAAACAAATGGTTGTACAAACATTTTCACAACTTAAGATGGGATGAAGGTTTTATTAATTATAACATGATGCCGCACATTATGAATCATTACTGCAAAGAGTTCAAAACTATCTACACAAGAGGATTGGAAAAAGCTAATTGGATACAATCATTTACAAGCAACGAAGTGATAAATGCAATAATAGATAGAGATTTCCAATGCTATTTCAATGAACTTTGTATTTCATCAAAGAGTTTTAAACATCGAAGGTCACAGTGCGCTTTGAAGAATGCCTACCGCTTGAATAATTTCCTTCAACAGAATGGTGGGGGTAATGTCGGTAATAAAAGTGAGAGCGCTACCATGATGCAGCATGAGTATTACTCGAACCTCCGAAGAGACAACATCTCCGACGGACATTATTATTAACAAGAAGATTAACAAGAAGATTAACAATAACATCAAGATGGCATCGCAGAACTTTCTTCAAAATTTGGTTGATCAATTCAACGCTCATTCAAAATCAACAATCTTACCGACGAAGAGATGTTCTGAACTAAAAGAAGAAAAACATTACATCATACATACAATCAAGAAGATGGACACTTCAGTTGGTGATGCTATTAATTGCACATTGAGCGAGGCGCCGTATACAGTTGGTGACGAACCGAAGTTTCAAATCTTCCTACCGAAACGGTTTGTACAACTTCTACAAAATGAAGATCTTCGAGTTATTCAACCTGGCGCACTCTATTTAGTTTCACACGGACCGAGTGGAAACAACTCAACTGAACTAACTATTCATGTAACACCTACTACTAACTAGTTTGTACATAACTTTGTAAATATATATGTTTGTAATGGTTTCTCAATAAAGATGATATAAAACAAAAAAAAATAAAAGAAGCAACATATTGTTATGTCTTTGTACATAGCAATATGTTGCTTTTTTTAAAAATTCCACGGGATGACCTTGACCCAATTTTGTGTGATAATAAAAGTGAAAATCAACTTGTGAAATTCATCAGTCTACGACTACCTTTCGTACCGTACACATCTCGCTCTCTATAACTAAATACAAAACTTCAACATGTCCCTAAAGGTCAAGTGTGCATCTTACGATACCAACACCATTACGAGTTTTGAACAACTTGAAGATTTAACCAACAAAATGCGAGTTTTACTTACCGGTGGTTATCACTTAACTGTTGATGTTAGTGCTACTAATGTAAGGATGTTTACTAAAACAAAATACTGTGATGATGAAGTATTTCTTTCAACACAACCTACAACATCTTCATCACCGACTGGTCAACATAACATCAAGTTCCACAAGTATTACCAATGTTAAATAACTTTTAACAAATAAAACTAAGGAATCACGTGATCAATGTCAAGTTGATAAAAAGGGAATGATACTTGTATAACTAATCGTTCGCTTCCCGACTATCGCTGCGTCAACACCTAATTTTAAAGATGTTATACAGAATGATGATCGAACTTGATGGAAAAATCTATGGAAAAGATTACAACACCGTTGAACAAATGACTGAAGATTTAAATATATTAACTAAAGAAGGATATCAAGCTAAATTAATTTTAAAATTTCCTGAAGTACATCCACTATCGACTGAAGAACTTATCGCTATGGCTAAAGCGGAGAGAGAGAAAAAGGCTGAAGAAAACAAACAGAAACAGACAAAGTCTGAAGAAGATAAACAGAAATAAACTTCTTAAGTATAAACATTCCTTACATTAGTAAGGTATAATTTTTTAAAACTTCGTTTGGATGACCTTGAAATTACCCCCACCACTTTTCGTAGTACATAAAACTGACTATTCAACACTATACACTCTTATTCTTTCACTGGACTCAGCAGCGTCAACATGGAAGAACAAAAGTACAAGTACGAACCTCGTTACTGTTGTGAACAACAGTGTACAGATTTAGGACCAATGATGGTGGACGGGTTAGCTTGCACTAAATGTGAATTTTTTGGATCTTGTTACTGCAAGTGCAAAACAAAACAACTACCGCCACCGGAATTGCGAACTTTCAAATTTTACAAATCAAGATATTTTCATACATGCTGTCCTCAAAGATGTTTCAAATTTCATCCTCTCGATCTAGCTCATTGTCAACGCACCAAGTCTCATCAAGATGATTTTTGTACACATATGATAAAAAGATGTAAATACAGATCAGATTGGTATTCCGATCCTGTAGAACCATCGAATGTGTAATTTCAGTTTTACACTCTTTTTTAAAACTTCAATTGGATGACCTTGAGATTTCCCCCACTACCGGTTGTAATTTTTATATAATATTATATTAAACTTTAAATCATTTCACTTCCAACACTCTAACTAACAACATGGAAGCAAAATTTATCAAGTTTGAACATATAATAACTGAGAGGGATGAGATGGAAGAATTGTTTCAAATTTACTTTCTATCATGGACAAATATCCTATGAGATGGTTCAGAATTGTGGTTAAATATTTAAATCCTGGTGAGTTATTTTCTTCATCGTCATCATCACAGAGTGAGGAAGACGAAACAACTAATTCAGTTAGTATAATTGAATTAAAAGACGAAGAAGAGGAACTTAGCTATTTACTTGGTCACAAGCTCATGCTCACCAACAAATAAGCCTCCTTCCTAAACGCCGATCTTCATTCAATCGCCGACTCTCGCACGATGAACAACTCTCCGTTGGCACGAATGAATTCTAGTTTCGAAGTAAATTCTAAAGAAGATTTGCAAGAAATATTTAATACTTTACACGAAATTGTTAGTAAATTCAACACTGTTAAAATGAATCTGGAAATAACTTACGCCTGTCCTATTTGTGATAAGGTTGAAAGTTCTGATGAAGATAGTTTGCTGAATCTTACTCCACTTACACCTCTACAATCAGACACGACAACAACAAGTACGGAAGCAAATGGTGAGCAACCTCCTTCCCCCACCACTTCTTTGTGATTCAACTTCCCCCACCACTTCTTTGTGATTCAACTTCCCCCACCACTTCTTCGTTTAACTAACGTTCCTCGCTTTCACTTCTCATTCCGTCTCCAACATTTGAACTATCAACATCACTTGTTTCAAAATTTCAAACACCAAAAAACAACACTAATGATGGATATGATGGATGAAGTTTCCTTCGTCACAAGGATGGAAGAGGAAAAGATGAAAGAAGAAAAATTGAAATTGGAAATTAAACGTTTGCAATTGGAACGGGAAAACCAACTCGAGATATTACGTTTCTTCAAACTTGTCAAATACGTCATCTGGGGACTCTGCCTTTACCTTATCCTCGTCGTCGGCGTTTGCTTTTACAACTCCGTATTTCATCACAAAAATTCAACCTGTATTGCACATTGATTGTATTTGTTTTTACGAATAAAGTTCAAAACTTAAATCTACCTATCCCGCTATCACCGGATAGTTCAACTCTCAGAACTATTTCCTGTGCTAGCGGGATAGGCTTTTTTAAAACTTACTCGGGATGACCTTGACATACTTTCCGTAAACCAATTATCAAGTTGAATTTCAGTTTTGAACTAACTTTTAATTTATGCATACCTCCCCTCATTTAATATACGACCGGAAGCTATGTGCCCCGGCACGTGGTTTCCGGGGCAGCTGACCTGTGCCAGAAGTGACCAAATCTAACTACTGTTAGAAGACCCTAACTTTTTATTGTGCTCCTTCAGTTCCTTTATGCCATAAAAAGTAAAAAAGGAAATAAGAATAATCAACTATAAATATTTTTTATTAATTGATGATTATTAATTAAGTTTCAATTAATTAAGTATAATTTCAAGTATATTAAGTTTAAATTAATGTTTTAACGTCACAACAATTATGACGTGAGTTAATGTGTCGGTAGAAATAAGTTGCATTTTATTATTTTGTAAATATATTTATCTATAAGTGTGTCTATTGAGTAATTTTCTCAAAACAACAATTTCAACTATATTCGAAATACAGAATGCTCATTTATTCAATCATTTATCATAAATATGCTAAATTATTATATTAAACGCGCCCAATTATGTACGGATCAAATGAATAAATTGCATTTATTGGATTCAAAAAAGTAAGAAATAAAATAATTTTTTAACATGATATGTGTACTAATAAAATAGTACTTTCTCCCCGTAATGTTTGGTTTTGATTCATCAACTTTAAATATGCAACTATACGTAATGTGTTTTGCCTTTGGATAATTTTAAACATTATAAGTTTTAGACATCACCCTGGTCGAAATTCGACCAAGATAATTGCAGTTGATGTGAACCATGTGGACCCAATAGTAGTGTGTTTTGGTCACTTTTAAACCGGCCACGTGCCCACGGAGCCACGTGCCGCGGCAGCTGGCGCCAGCTGCCATGTCACATAGCTTCCGGTGGGGGTTAGAGGGTATATATGAGATGCTGTAGTTATATTTTATGCCATATAGGTTGGGGTGGAGATGGCGATAGTGTTGGCGTTAGGGTGAAGTGAATTTGCGCATAAAATTAAAATTAAAAGTTAGTTCAAAATTGAAATTCGTCGGTGTTAACGAAACTCTAACAGTTGAAGAAAAATTAAGAGTTAGTTCAAAATTGAAATTCAAACTTATAACTGAGATGTGGAAAATATGTCAAGGTCATCCAGAGTAAGTTTTAAAAAATTCTATCCAACTATCACCAGAAATAGTTTTAAGTTGAAGTAGTTGGTGATAGCGGGATAATTGATTCGTGCCATGGGAGAGGTGTTTATCGTTTGAAAGTTGGCGATCGAATGAGAAGCGCCGCCTAGGGAGAGGGCTTATAAAACGGCAACCTTCCCCCACCACCCCTTCCCCCACTCCTTTAGATCAATAACCGGTCGCCGACTCTATGTGGTAAAACTGAACCAGACATGGCGGCCGCCATGGATAATTCTAACCTCAAATCTTAGCTCAGCTGAAGAGAATAGAGGAGCATGAAGTAGGAATTGTGGTGACAGCGCTTATATGAGGAATAGTAGGGGTAAAATAAAAAAAAACTTGTTGAACACAGTCGATAGGTGTAACAAGTTCAAAGTTGTTGAATTGTAACATAGAATGCAAAATGTTGTAAATAACACTATCATCAACATTAACCTGCGAAGTCTTTGAAGAGTATAATGGGTTAAAACTGTACTTCTTCCTAACTCTATTTAAATTAGTTTTTACACTTTGAAATTGAAGGTTTAGAAGTACTTCGTAATATGTGTTGTGTTCGCAAAAGCTTTAATTTTAAACATTGTGCAGTCATCATAACCGATGTGTTAAGTTCAGAGGTTAAAAGAAGACTGAGATATAAAATGAAGTGTAAAAGAAATTGAAACAGAAAGCCAGAGTAGTAATTTTATAGGTTAGAATTTACAAAGGCTATTCCATGGATAATTCTAACCTCAAACCTAGTAAGTGAAGTAGTCATAACATAAAACTAACGAGATATGATGACCGAGCGGATGCGAGGCAATGAATGTTTGTAGCGCGATAAACTACCCACCTTTATAGAAGCAATAACTCCAGCCAGATGGCGGCAGATGGCAAGCAAATGACTGGTTGACCGACTTTCACCTGAGTAGTAAGAGAAGTAGGGTTCTGTGTCTATCCCTACTCCTTGGGGTCAATGACCGACCGGAAAGGTCAATGACCCTCCCCCCTCCCCCCCTCCCCCCCCTCCCCCCCTCCCCCCCTCCCCCCCTTCCCCCCCTCCCCCCAAAAAAATGGAGCCCCCCCCTCCCCCCCCCGAAAAAATGGAGCCCCCCCCCTTCCCCCACTCCTTCCCCCACTCCTCTGGGTCAATGGCCGGTCACCACCTTTCCCTATTCCTTCTAGGCCAATGACCGGTCACCACCGGTTGTTGACTCTATGTGGTGAAACCAGACTAAACATGGCAGCTGCCATGGATAATTCTAACCTCAAACCTGCTGCGCATGCAACGAGTTCTCCGGATCGGAATCAGTCTATGCTATGCGCATGCGCCTAGTCCTGTATTACTCACTTTAGCGCTATTGCACATGGATAATTCTAACCTCAAACCTTGGTTTTGTGTTGTTGCGCATGCGCCGCTCCCCACTCCTTTGCCTTCCTTTTACACTGCTGCGAACTGGACTGGATTGAACACTGTACTGGAGTGAAACAACTTCCCCCACTACTCGAGAATCCGAGGAGCAATACGAGCCTGATCTTAGCGTCAGTCGTCAACAAACTTTCATAGCGAAAGGTTGTTGGCGACTCAGCAAGAGGTTTCAAATATATAGTAGGCCTATATATATTTGAACTTCTTCTACTATGTTGCGTTTTTTAATGCAATGTGGTATGTGTGTGTGTGTGTTTAGTTTTAAGTTGTATTTAATTTAAGAAATAATTTGCGCATTGCGATGTTAGTTATAAGTTGGGTTTAGCATTAAGGTGTATTAATTTTAAGAGGTATTTAGCATTAAGGTGTATTAATTTTAAGAATAATGATGGTATTTGGTTGTGTTGAATTATTTGGTTTT